>JASANB010005792.1:0-20182 GCA_030248155.1 Sabatieria punctata | reverse complement strand
AACGAGGCAGCTGCGATGAAACCTATAAATTTATGAACTGTTTCTTGTTCCTAGCTGAATCAAAGCTTTCACGTTTTTTCTATTCTTAGCAGTGCTGTAAAATTGAAAACAAGAGAATTGATAAAAATGACTAACAGCACAACTTACACATCACTAGATCACTTGGTAATTGGAACTTCTTACATGCTATTTTCATTTCTCGAATCTCAGGCTCTATGCACCATGTATAGTGGTGATCAGAATTGATCCAGAACTCAACATTCATTCCTGCTTCAAGGGTACAAAAACAAATACATGCAACTATTCAGTTCAGTAATCGATTTGAGTTCACTTTCCAGCTGAGCCTGTGTGACATGGTGAATCTGGCAGGACAAACATGCTGTGGATTGGCTAGCATTTTGGGCCAGAACCACTCCATCCCATTCCCATTCTGGTAGTATTAGCGTTGGCTTGAGCTGTCTGTTCTGTCACTAGAAGTATGTATCTGAGCCTAGGTTGAATAAAATATTAGGAGCACTAATGGTCAGCAGTTGGTATCTCTACATTAGTGTTGTTGCATGATTGCAATCAACAGATTTGTGAGATCTGTAGTATCTGCAGTGCTCAGCCGCTTTTCACTGGCTCCCGATTGAAAGTATGTTAAGAAGTCTGTTTTGTTGTTTGCATAACCAGAATTTTCAGGTCTGCATTGCACTATTGTGGGCATATGGGCTGGCTTATTGCAGGTCCTAACTCCAGGTGGATTTTGTCTACATTCACGGGTTTCTGCGTGGTACTTTGCCTCTTAATACATGGCCAGTTGTGCTGAGTATCAATTGGCTAGTGGCTACTGTTCTGCTGATTGGCTCGCCTGATTTTGGTATATCGTCATCTTCATTCATCCTCACAAGGTACACTCTCCTCTCCTTCTCTCTCCTCTCCTCTCCTCTCTCCTCTCCTTCTCCTCTCCTCCTCCTCCTCCTCTCCTCTCCTCTCCTCTCCTCTCCTCTCCTCCTCTCCTCTCCTCTCCTCTCCTTCCTCTCCTCTCTCTCCTCTCCCTCTCCCTCTCCCTCTCCCTCTCCCTCCCTCTCCCTCTCTCCTCTCCCTCTCTCTCCTCTCCCTCCCTCTCCCTCTCCCTCTCCCTCTCCTCTCTCTCTCCTCTCTCTCTCCTCTCCTCTCCCCTCTCTCCTCTCCTCTCCCCTCTCCCCTCTCTCCTCTCCTCTCCCCTCTCCCTCCCTCCCCTCTCCCTCTCTCCTCTCCCTCCCCCCTCCTCTCCTCTCCTCCTCCTCTCCTCTCCTCTCTTCTCCTCTCCTCTCCTCTCCTCTCCTCCTCTCCTCCTCCTCTCCCCTCTCCTCTCCTCTCCTCTCCTCTCCTCTCCTCCTCTCCTCTCCTCTCCTCTCCTCTCCCTCTCCTCTCCCTCCTCCTCCTCCTCTCCTCTCCTCCTCTCTCTCCTCTCTCCTCCTCTCCTCTCCTCTCCTCTCCTCTCCTCTCCTCTCTCCTCTCCTCTCCTCTCTCCTCTCCTCTCCTTCTCCTCTCCTCTCCATTTCGTTCCCTCTCTCTTCTCTTCTCGCCTTTTATTGATGTTTGGTATTTGATGGTTTGAGGTAAGCAAAGATCTGGATACTGAGCGAGTACGGAGTGCAATGCGCACTCGAGAACATCGAATATTAACGCAGGCGGCTGTGATTGGCCTGTATACGTGGCTCTGGACCCAATACTGGAACCTGGCTCCTTTGCTTTATTCGCGGTTTCAGTTCCAATACGCCTACGCGCTGGGAAACCTTTGGGTCTCAAACAGTGCAGTCAGTCCGATCATGCTCTACCTAACATTGAACAAGTACAATTTTTTCTGCACCAGCTTTCAAAACTACCATGTACATACATGTGAATGTATTTTTTTAGAAAAATTTTTAAAAAGGTAAAGAAATTGGTAGGCCGCACGAACAAAGTGAGCCCATCTAAGGACAATGAGTTTCCAATGAAAACAATAGAAAATCAACACCCGAAGGCAGATCCCCGGAACGTGATAAAAACTACCTCCTATAGTATATAATCGCTGGGTAATATACGTATGGTACATAAGCATTAGTTTTTTCTTTTATGCGTTTTAGCATTTTGTCTTTGTGTTTTGTTTGTACGTCCAATGTAGTTTAAAAACACACCATTCCAGTGTTCTTGTTTTGTTTGCTGGGCTACTTATGTATTTGCGCAAAACTCTTATCTCAGCATGTTACACAAGCTCTGTGCGTAAGCAGTTACCATCGGTATAGAGGCTGGCATGGAGCCGCCCAGACTATTTTTCATTGAAACTCCTTCCCGTGGAACTACTACCGCGATAGCTCGAAAAACAACAGACAGAGCGAAAGAAGTCGTCGACCTCCCACCTTTGAACACGCCTCTGATAGAGCTGGTCTGTTTGGAGCCTACCAAATCTTTACTTGCGCCGTTATCCAATTCCATTTCGATCGAATGGGTATGTTATGTTCTCGACTTTGTTGTTAAATAGAGTTGGAATCGGTATAACGAAACGGATATTTATTACACTCAACCCAAACAGCCCCTCTGCCTACTGTTATTTAAATATATTAATATTAAAATGAAACTATTATTAATAGTGCCATTTTAATAGTATTAAATCTATATTAATATTAAAATAGAGGCCCTACTATTATATTAAATTAAATTAAAAATACACACAGGGGTTGAATATTAAAATATATTTTTAATAGTATTTAATAGCATTTTAATAGTTAAACCATGTTTGACAATCAAGGAGTTACATAATTTGCCTTCGGAGAATGATGAAAACTGAAGATTTCTGACTGCCCTCTGAATCTCGAATGTGTTTTCATCACTTTGGAAATAGTGGAACTCTTCCTCACCAATAGGCATGAATGACAAAAGGACCTGAATCTAGTTAATAACCTATGTAACAGTGTTTCCTTTCAAAATTTCTCTTTACCTATGCCTCAATAGTTTTTTCTATAGCTACTTGTGTTCGAATGCAATTTTAAAACCAGGTTCAGGCAAAGTCATTTTAAAATATGGTTATAAATTTCCACAGAAAAATGCTTCTAAGTTGCATCTCTGATTAAATTTTCAACTACACTAACAACTTCAAGCAAAGCTGTTGTTTTGCCAGTTCGCTGAAGTGTGACCACAAACTTTTCGACTGCATTTTAGAATATACTACTAAAAATGCTATTAAAAGACTCATTAAAATTGTTATTTAATAGTATTAATATTAAATCTAAATTAAAATTAGCAGGGGACTATTATATTAATATTAAATTAAAATTAAAATCGGCTAGTTCTGTTATATTAATATTAAATTAAAATAATATTTCACTATTAAAATTACAGTACCTCTGCCCATGTCTGGTATGACACCAAAAAGTGCCAAATTGTGTACCCCGAGTTTCTTCAAATTTGGCCAACATTTGCAGAATTGACAACAAAAAGAAAAGTTTCCGTTTTTAACGCTATTCCTCCTATAGGCATTGAAATTAACAAATTTCACGAGTACCCGACATTTCCACTTAGCATCCCACTCCACTTAATGGGATATTACATGGACCCTTGTTCCGCTTTATACCCCATGGGATATTACTTGGCGGCAATGTTTATGTCAAATTTGTAATAATTTTGTTTACACACGCATACCGTATGTATGATAAAACATTGTTCCGGTTAATATCCCATGCCATTTCCAGTTAATATCCCATGGCTTTGTCCAGTTTGTCCCAGGGATAGCGGCAATGTTTTCACTGAGAAACGTGATTTTCCGTGTTATATCCCCTGGGATACTAAGTGGAAAACTCCGGTAAGTATTCTGAAAAATGCCCGAGAACGGATATGGGTAAGTACATAACTACATCACATAAGTAAGCATTCACATAGTAGCATAAAGTTATGTACTTTTTTGGTAAACTGGCACAAAATAATTATTAAAAATCTCACATTTTTTGAAGTGTTCAGTAACAAAATCACCATTATTATAAATCATAAATACTGCTATCTCTTGCTTTGATTTCAATTTTAAGCCAACTAAGCTATTTTAAGCTAAGTCCTGTATTCTGCAACTATTTGTTATATCCTGTTCCCGCAATTTCTCTTCAAATCTAATTTTCCTGCATAAATTTCTTGGCTAAATTTTTGGCTCCTCAGCCGATAATTCTCGTTTCCTGTAAATATTAAAAAGTTCAAAAGCTCGTTTTTGCTTCGACATCTCATGGACTGCCTCCTAAAAGCGGTTCCATCCCTCTTGTCAAAAGTAAAGAGCTAAGGCGTTCAGGCACCTACTCATTCATGCTAAATGTGGGCAGTTTGGAACCAACCTGGCAATGCAACGACACCGGCCGCACTGTGCGGTGGACACAGTCAAATCGCACCGACGATGACGGATCTTGCAATTGTTCCGACTTAACCATCTACTCTTCTGACTTCAAGTCGGTGGTTGAGGAGTGGAAATTGATCTGCGACAAATCAAAATATGCCGTCTTGATCTTTTTGTTTTACCTCATTGGCCAGGTAATCTTCCAGCAAAATAGGTTTTTTTTCGTCAAAGAAAGACCGATTTTTAGATTCTGGGCATGGTATTTGGCGGTCACATAGGTGACCACCTCGGTCGAAAGACCGGTTTTTTTACCAGTCAGTTTTGTGTTATCGTCACGAGTGTGATGGCTATTGCCGCCACCGACTGGCAAGGCTTTGCCACCTGCCAGCTGTTAAACGGATTCTTCCTGGGAATTATTGAGGTACAATACAATTTTCACCTGTAACAAATAGATGAACCTATCTATAGCAGACGTAACAGGGGGTGCGGCCGAGTTCTGCCCTCCACCCAACCCCTTCCCGAGACGCTTTTTCCGACCCCCTCCGATTTTTTGGCAAGTAA
This sequence comes from Sabatieria punctata, assembly GCA_030248155.1. Taxonomy (NCBI): domain Eukaryota; kingdom Metazoa; phylum Nematoda; class Chromadorea; order Araeolaimida; family Comesomatidae; genus Sabatieria; species Sabatieria punctata. The sequence continues at coordinate 15,306 of JASANB010005792.1, read as the reverse complement.
TTTTTTCAGAAAATTTTTACAATTGTTTAGAATTTCAAACACCAAAGTTTTCTTTTTTGCTATGTTTGAGCCGAAATTAGCTATTTTTTTTTTTTTTTTTTTTTTTTTTTTTTTTTTTTTTTTTTTTTTTTTTTTTTTATTTTTTTTTTTTTTTTTTGTCGATTTTTAACCCTAATTCCGATTTTTGAGTGTTTTCTAGTACTCAACCCCCTCCCTTAGAATTTGGGCTCAGACACCAATCCCCCTCCCCATCGGCGGATGACCTGTTGTGACATGACCTGACATGTATGCAGACATGGGCTAGCTGAGGGCGGCTGAGGGAATGGTAAATTTCAAATCCTTAGGAGGTTGAGCCGGGGAGGGTGCGGCGGCTGATGGCAGGTTGACGGGTATCATAAGTTAAAAAGTCGGATTTTTTATCGAAATCAAGGTTTTTGGCTTATTTTTTGCTAAAACAGGTTAAAATTATGTAGCTATTCTGAGCTCATTTACACCTAATTTAGGCATACTTTTATCATAATTTTCAATGCAAAATTCTTCCAAAAATTTCTGACAGGGGTAGCGGGGCCTGAGGGGGTGGTAGGTCAAAGCTTGAGGGGGTCAAGCCTTTTCCCATGTCCGCATGTATTATCCATACTATTTTAGACCACAAGCATCACTCTGATGATGGAATACACGGACAGCCAATATAGATTGATTCCGAATGCGGTCTTCCAGTGGACGTTTGGTTACATGGTGGCTGCATTGGTAGCTTGGCTATGCAGAGAGATGGGATGGCGCTATTACCTGATCTTCTTGAATCTGCTCTCAGCTCCAGTGCTGCTCGGTTTTATGTTGTTCAATGAAAGTCCTCGTTGGCTGATTGTGAAAGGAAAGCTGAAAAAAGCTGCTCTGGTATCACCTACTTGACACCATATAAGTACTAATGGGGTTTGGGGGAGGAGTTTACTCCCCTAGTCAGAAAGGCAAACCATACATGTAGCTGGGTTTTCGGCTGGGGGGGGGGGAATTTTTGTGATCCAAAATAGGGTTTCAGGGCTATGCCCAAAGGGGGGTTTCAGCGACCTTTTTTGGTGTCCAAAAGTGGGTTTCAGCGACCTTTTTTTGGGCTCAAAACAGGGTTTTGAGGACTAAAAATCGGGTAAAATCCTGTCTGAAGTGCAAAAATACCGTTAAAAACCATATTTTTGCTTTAAAACATGCAAAAAACCCTATTTTTTTATTTAAAAAGTGCAAAAAAAGCTAATTTTGCTTTAAAACGTGCAAAAAACCCATTTTATTCGACATAATACAGTTAAAATGCATTTCTGGAACCTTCTTTAGACATTTTGAAACCCAAATTAGCGTTCCGGAACCGTATTTTGGGCCCCCCCCCCCCCCCCAGAAACCCTATTTAGGGCTTCAGAAACCCAAATTAGGGTTTCAGAAACCCAAATTAGGGTTCTGGAACCCTATTTAGGGTTTCAGTAACCCAAATTAGGGTTTCAGTAACCCAAAATAGGGTTCCGGAACCCTATTTAGGGTTTCAGTAACCCAAATTAGGGTTCCGGAACCCTATTTAGGGTTTCAGTAAACCCAAATATGGTTTCTGTAACCCAATTTAGGGTTACGGAACCGTATTTAGGGTTTCAGAAACCCCAAATTAGGTTTCAGTAACCCAAATTAGGGTTTCAGTAACCCAAATTAGGGGTTCCGGAACCCTATTTAGGGTTTCAGAAACCCAAATTAGGGTTCGGAACCCTATTTAGGGCTTCAGAAACCCAAATTAGGGTTTCAGTAACCCAAAATAGGGTTCCGGAACCCCATTTAGGGTTTCAGTAACCCAAATTCAGGGTTCCGGAACCCTATTTAGGGTTTCAGAAACCCAAATTAGGGTTTCAGAAACCCAAATTAGGGTTCCGGAACCCTATTTAGGTCTCCGAAACCCAAATTAGGGTTTCAGTAACCCAAATTAGGGTTTCGGAACCCTATTTAGGGTTTCAGAAACCCAAATTAGGGGTTCCGGAACCCTATTTAGGATTTCAGAAACCCAAATTAGGGTTCCGGAACCCTATTTAGGGTTTTAGAAACCCTGGTTCCGGAACCCTACTTAGAGCTTCTAAAACCCTATTGGGGTTCCAAAACCCTGTTCAGGATCTCTGAAACCCTAATCAGGGCTTTTGGAACCCTGTTTGCAGGTTTATAAACCCAAAATAGGGTTTAAAAAAAATCCCCCCCCCCAGAATCCGACTGGGGGGGAATTTTGTCCGAAAATCAATCTTGGGGGAAATACCCCCCATTCCCCCCAACTACATGTATGGGCCAAACCCCTCACCCCATGGAGACAGTTTAGGAACCCTCTGTGCATACTGTACGTACTGGTAGTAGTACTCCAGTACAGGAGATTACCGCTTATATATGACCACCACAACAGTTTAGAAGACAATGGTGTTATAACAGATGGTCAGAAACTTTTCCAGTTAAAAGAACATGGTCTTAGTTAAATTAGCCAATTTTAACGCACTTTTAAGTAAACGTTTTTAAAGTGAACAAAAGCTGTCTGTCGTCAGAAAACAAGTACAGAAGTACATACATTCGAATGTAAAACATGATATTCTGGTCCTCGTCTTCAACAGAATACAGGACCTGCTATGCTTCAACACTAAATTTCTTTGAACATTTCAAAGAAAGTTTTACAAGTGAAGTGCAAAATCGTCAGGGATTTTGGAACAACCATCTATGTGAGCAACAGCTCACTTTTGTCAAAAATCCGCTTTTTGCAGTGAAATAACATTTTCCAGTTACATATAAGTCCATGGTCTTCAAAAGGACACCCAAAAAGTGACCCTAAATTCTCCTATTTTCCAGTTATAAGACCAGGTCTTGCGTATAAGTAGAAAACGCCGGTAAAGTGGCTCAGAAATCACTAATTTTTTAGCTCCAAATCAGCTTAAAAAGTAATTTTTGAAAACAGTATTTTCGTGATATTTATTTAAGAGATATCTTTGCTCTTTCTGTGATTTTTTGCTTGTTTTTAACTCTACAGTGCTGTTTTGGCAGCTCAAAATAGCCAGTTTTAGCCTTCTTACTGAAAAACCGTGCTAAAAACGCATTTCCAGGCGTTTAGGAGCTTTTTGCAATTTTCGATCCCCTTTTGGTGAAACCCCCTCCTCGACCCCCTCCTGACGGAATCCCCCTGCTGCCGTCCCCCTGGCCGGCCCCGACCTGTTACATGTATGACTGACACTGATAACATTTATCATTTGACGCATGTTGCAGGTGTTGACAGACATCTCACGGCGATGGAACGGAACCTACCATATATTTGAATCTGAGGATCTGTCTGAGATTCCCAGAGACCCGTTCTGGCGCCCCTACAACGCGTTTCATCTGTTCAGCACTAAACCACTAGCTATTCAGTCTTCACTGCAGATGTTGTCTATGTTTACACTGTCACTTTTGAATGATAATTACAACAGAAGCATTCGTGCCATGTCAGGTACTGTGCGCACTGTATCACTATGTACAGTACGTACAGGGTGTAAGCGTTCCACGTTTGATGGTTATCGGAGCGCCACTGTGTGTACCTACCAGGTCTGTTTGTTTTCCGGAAAAAACTCATTCCGGTTTTTGAATAAGTTTTTGACAATCGTTTTTATTGCAGAATTCAACGAAATATGGTGAATTTCATTACAAAATGCACTAATTTCATCTTTTAGAGTAGCATAGCAATTTCATTTTAAAACAACAAAACTACAATAATAAAAGTTGCCTGAAAATGGGACCATATTTTTTGCCAAAACAGCTAAGTTATGCCATGGAAATGCTTGTGAGGCTTCTACTAACGTAAATTCAAAGCATTTGAAGCGAATCTAACCTGTTGGGCCTATTTCCTTTAAAAAACTTGCTTGAGTTTTTTCCGCATTTTAGTTTTTTCCGAGCCCCTAGGAAAAAAACGAAAAAACCGAGGAAAAAACCGACCCAACAGCCCTGGTGTGTACTTAATTCAATCAAATTACACGCAAATATAGTGCCAACGGTAACTTAGATTTATGCCAATTTTATGCCAATTCCACTTTTGTTGGTCAAATTTCACATTTTTTGTCTCTAAAGTTCTGGAGAACTTCGTATTTTGAACAAATTTAGCAACTTTGGGGTTAGGTGTAGCTGTGGGGGAAAAATCAGGGAAGGTAAATGGACTCTACATTAATTAATTAACTTTCTTATGACTATACGACTCCGGAACGTGCCCTATACTGATGCGTACCCCTAGGGTATTTTTATATTTGGAAAACAGGCCCTCCGGAGCTTGCCCCATACTGATGCGTCTCTAGGGGTATTTTTATATTTGGAAAACAGGCCCTCCGGAGCGTGCCTATACTGATGCGTCCCCCTAGGGGTATTTTTATGTTTTTACACTAATTAATTAATTTCCTTATGACTATACGACTCCGGAACGTGCCCTATACTGATGCGTACCCCTAGGGTATTTTTACATATATTTGGAAAACAGGCCCTCTGGAGCGTGCCTATACTGATGCGTCCCCTAGGGGTATTTTTATATTTTTAAAACAGGCCCTCCGGAGCGTGCCTATACTGATGCGTCCCCTAGGGGTATTTTTATATTTTTAAAACAGGCCCTCCGGAGCGCGCCTATACTGATGCGTCTTTAGGGGTACTTTTATATTTGACAAAACAGGCCCCCGGGACGTGCCCTATGTTGATGTAGTGATCATTAGACTCGTCAGGCGAAGGGCTTTCAAATGATATATGACATGACCATTTTTGACGATTTTGAAATTTTGGAATTTTGCCAAAAAATTTTTCGATAATCGATACTTATCGATAGAAATCGTTAATTTATAATTAAATATGATCATTAAACACATTAGTTTCTGTCTGGGATCGGTTCCTGATTTAAGCCCCCCAGCTACACCTGATCCCACATGGCCACTGTGCGCGACGTCGTGCGCTCATCCACTCGGCGGGGCAAATCTCTTGCCGCAAAGAGTTGGTCGTCGGCATAAAGCTCCACCCAGGCCACCGAAAACTGGTTACAGCGAGTAGGTAAAATGGGAACCAAATGGATCTGCCGTTGCACCGAAAGCCGCTCCAAAAATCATGCCGCGTTGGAGGAAAGATCAACGACGTCAGGAGCTGTCTGAGAGACCAGCAATAAGGCCAATACCGGTTTAGTGCCTGCGGCCGGGCGGCCGTTGGGAGCTGACAGCACCATGACGTCACCACGCCAGGCACTCTCTTAGTACATGGCGCCCAACAGCATGGCCAGAGTGGCTTGGCAGTGAAAGAAGGGCAAACGTCCGAGATGACGATAACAGGGGTAACGAAATGGACCGTGCAGGTCTGATCGTAGGGCTGTACATCGTACGACCCCCCGCCAGATCGGATCGGATCGGATCGGATCTTGGCATCATTGATGCAAAATTCCATATTATGACTACTAAAATCGCAGTAAAATAATAGTAAAATTATTAGTAATACAAAAAATAGTAAAATCGGAGCTGTTTGGTAGGTAAAACGGAAATATAAATATATTTGACGGGCTGCATTTGTTATTTATAGTAAATTTAGTAAATAGTAAAACAAAAATCCACTAGTAAAATAACAGTACTTTAGCGAGCCACTGCCTTATGTATTGTTTGAAGAACTCAAAAGCACTGGCTTTGAGTCATTTGCCTCACACCCCTCTTGCTTCATCACTTTTCGCTGAGCTCGCTGGCGTTGCAAATTCAGCTTAGTCACAATAACGCTTGAAAATCATTCAAATCGCACAGAATATTTTCCGCTAAGTGCAAGTGATCTTCTAAGCAACGGACATAGTCGAAAATTTGAAGGTATCTGTTCCAGTTACTCTTGGCATTATATCACATACAATGAAATTCACAGTCAACACAAAAGCCCAACCCAGGTCGTCGAAAGTCAGCTAAATGGCAAGTCGATAAATGGGGACCAACCCATAGCTGTTTTGCATACATCGACAGCAAAGGGGAGGGTTGTTGTTAAGGAGGCTGCCGGACCTTCTGTCTCTTCCTGCTCTATAGCAGTTGGCTACTCCTAGTCCGAAAGGACAAAAACTTACAACAACTATATTTGTGTGAAATTTGTTTGACTTCCGTTGAGATGGTGGCGTGCTGCAAACCACCAACAAATGTTTACACTTAGTGCTGTACCCCTGTATATAGTGTTCCGACGATATCAAAATTCGACGATATTCGATATCGATATCGATATTTTCAGCTCAATATCGATCGATATCGATATCGATATTTATAGTAATGCAGGAAAATCCGAGAATTTGAAAGCGCAAGCTAATATTTGACTATTTGATGCAATCAGCGATCTGATATCAATTAAGTAGACAATCGCCGAAAAGGTAGTGGCCCTTCTGAAGCCCTTCAATGAAAAGGTTGACCTCTCAGGCCGATGCCCCACCCTCATTAGGCATAAATGGGCTCAGACAGAGTAGCGTATTTTAACTTATTTTAATGACAAATAAGCCAACAAGCTTGACTTTGGTAAAAATCCGACTTTTTTTCCTTTCCATCCTTTCAACCGCCCATCAGCCGGCGGTACCCCCTCAGGATTTTAAAATTTGTAACCCCTCAGCCAAAATGCTAGCCCATGTCTGCTTCTGCCCTCCTGCTTCAAGTGTGCGGAGTGAGCAGCTCTTCAGTGTTGCTGCAGGCAGACATTTAAGAACGTAAGCTTGCTGTCTAAAAGCTGAGAATGACGAGAAATTGATGTTTCTCAGAGCTATCATGCCACAGTTAGGTTCTGACTACACCATCGATTTCTGAGTTGCCCAGAAAAAACTGTTTTTTTACTGTTCCAGAGAAATAAACTTGGTGTCAGTTTCGTTTTTTCCTACTTTTCTGCACAAAAAATATCGAAAATATCGATGCGAAATATCGCGATATCGATATCGATATTGGAAAAAGGGTCGATATATCGACTTTTCGATATCGATATCGATATATCGTCGGAACCCTACCTGTATATGCTTGTTCATAGTGTCCAATGACTTCTCATTGGCTTGAAAATTGGAAATTATTCTTTCAGGTTCAATCTTCCTGCACATGTTTTACTTTGGATTGTTCCGGTTTTGGGTGCCAATTCTAATCATCTACCTAGATTACAAAGTACCGCGATTTGGCCGCAAACTACTGTATCTCAGCTCTCTAGGTAACTCAACTCGTTGTTGGACTTTGACTGACGTTTTTATTAACATGGACCGGTCACATATAATTATAAGCGTTGGAACGTTTGAAAGACTCTCATTTCTTGAGGGCCAGGGAAGGTTTGATTTCATAAAAATGATAACTCCTATTTCGCTACTAAATGCTAATCGAGTTTGTGTTTCCTTACAGGGCTGAGTATCGTCTGTGTTCTGGTCAGTCTGATTCTGCTATGGGCAGGGCTGCCCGAAAGCCATTGGTCAATCGTAGCGCTGGACATCGTGTCCACTCTAAACAACGAAAGCGCCTTCGCAATGGCCGTCATTCAGATCACAGCCGTAGCCTACCCAACCGTGGTTCGGTGTATCGCCTTTGGCACACTTCACATGACCAAGTACATACATACATACGTACAAACAAAATCGAACTATTTTTTTAATTAAAAAGCTACTTTTTAATTAGAAAAAAGTCAGTCTATGTATGAAGAATATTGTTTATAGACACGTTGGAGTAATGGTCGACATGTTAATCATATCTATTCTGCGCGATATTTGGAAGCCCTGGTCCTACATTATTCCGCTGGTCTTTGGTTGTCTGACTTTTGTTCTGGCCGTGATTTACCAGCCCGAGACCAAAGGTACTCCGCTGCCCGACTTGATAGAAGAGTTGGACTGATACTATTTTGCCATGCCTCCACCCAAGTTGCAGTTGTTCAAACGTGTGCAAATAAAATGGCCAATCTGCACTGCATTCTTAACTTACGTACTGTAGTTGTGGTTTAGTGTGAAATGTGCGAATAAACTGTTTAAACAGACGAATCGGATTCTGGACAATCGATAAGAAATGTGAATTATTACGTCCATACAGCAATCGTGGACATGAGAATACTGTTATTTTAATAGTGAAATTTTATTTTAATTTAATATTAATATAATAGTCCTGTAATGGAGAAACATGTCTGTATTTTATAAATGCTAAACTCAATACGCTCTAATGCCTTAGCATTGCTTTCGGCTGGCAGCTGATTGATTAGATTTACTCAGCTGTCATTAATAGGCGCCGAGGGTTCCCAGAATAGCAGCCAATCACAAGCAAGGCTACAGCCTGGCATCCAATCGGATGGACTGATGGACTGGATTGGCTGAGCGAAAGCAAGTGCGAAAGCTAAGCCCCGCCCACTAGCCAACGAATCCTAGGCCACGCCCACTGCTCCAATCAGAGTGGTCGCTTGCTGCCCATGTCTATAATTAGATCATCAGCTTGACTATAAAAGGCAACCCACTGAGACTCCTTCAGTGAGTGAGTAGTTGGTAGTGAGTCATTGGTGAGTGTTGGTCAGCATAGTTCCTGTATCCCTAGAAGCTTGACTCCCATCTGCCAGTCAGCACGGGCCACTGCCAGTCTTCCTCTCTCTCCTTCTGCCAGCTTGGGGCAACTCAGCCACGCAGGTAAGCGCGCGTCCATCCACTCACAGCTAGGCAGCGCGCCAAAGCCTTAGTTCTATCCCACGCTTCCCTTGTAGCCCTTATATAGATATTGTATATGGTTTGTGATTTGGTAGTGAGTAGCTTGGTAGGATCCATAATGTATCTCTCATTCTCTTACATACACTCACACTCTACCCAATCGTAATCATATACCACATGGTAGCAGCGCAAACTTAATTATACCACATGGTAGCAGCGCAAACTCTGTCCTTAGGGCGCTTTTGTGGTGGACAGAGCGACTCCATCGACTCTCACTCTTCATTATTCTTTCTCAATCTGTGCAACTTGCAGTTCTATTCTTTGTGAACTAATATGACCATCCCTCATAGACAGAATCGATTTAGTAAAGGCTCTAATAATTTAATTTATTGTGAAATTGTCAATTCCTTCAAGCCGTTTAGTTTCGGAGATCTGAATTTATCATTGTTCTTGTCTAATGTAACAATTTGTGTTGTGGCCGCCAGTCAAATAGCATTTTAATGAAATTTAAGGGAGTAATGGTATGGTATTCAAATTGTTTTTTAATTACATACTACAATTTTTTCTGATAATGCCTGAATTTTGAAGTTCAAGTCTCACGATATTCCCACATAAATGCACCGTTTTCAAGTTAGCTGCATAAAAGCAAATTCGACTATTTTTCGAACGAAAACTCCACTTGAGTCAGTTTTGTCTTAGCCAACAGGCTCCAGGATGTGTGTTCTCTAGTCCTTCTTGTGACCATGTTGCATCTGTTGCCACTCAAAATTTTTGGCATTCATGTTTCCTCTAGCGCCGCTGTCGCAAACTAGGGATTCCGCCAAGAAAAAGGCGATGCCGCAAGAAGCGATGCCGCTGGAACCTATGCCGGCGATGCCAGAAAATTGAGATTCCGCCAAAAGAAAAAGGCGATGCCGCAAGAAGCGATGCCGCTGGAACCTATGCCAGCGATGACAGAAAATTGAGATTCCGCCAAGAAAAAGGCGATGCCGCAAGAAGCGATGCCGCTGGAACCTATGCCAGCGATGCCAGAAAATTGAGATTCCGCCAAGAAAAAGGCGATGCCGCAAGAAGCGATGCCGCTGGAACCTATGTATGCCAGCGATGCCAGAAAATTGAGATTCCGCCAAGAAAAAGGCGATGCCGCAAGAAGCGATGCCGCTGGAACCTATGCCAGCGATGCCAGAAAATTGAGATTCCGCCAAGAAAAAGGCGATGCCGCTGGAACCTATGTATGCCAGCGATGCCAGAAAATTGAGATTCCGCCAAAAGAAAAAGGCGATGCCGCAAGAAGCGATGCCGCTGGAACCTATTCCAGCGATGCCAGAAAATTGAGATTCCGCCAAGAAAAAGGCGATGCCGCAAGAAGCGATGCCGCTGGAACCTATGTATGCCAGCGATGCCAGAAAATTGAGATTCCGCCAAGAAAAAGGCGATGCCGCAAGAAGCGATGCCGCTGGAACCTATGCCAGCGATGCCAGAAAATTGAGATTCCGCCAAGAAAAAGGCGATGCCGCTGGAACCTATGTATGCCAGCGATGCCAGAAAATTGAGATTCCGCCAAAAGAAAAAGGCGATGCCGCAAGAAGCGATGCCGCTGGAACCTATTCCAGCGATGCCAGAAAATTGAGATTCCGCCAAGAAAAAGGCGATGCCGCAAGAAGCGATGCCGCTGGAACCTATGTATGCCAGCGATGCCAGAAAATTGAGATTCCGCCAAAAGGAAAAGGCGATGCCGCAAGAAGCGATGCCGCTGGAACCTATGCCAGCGATGCCAGAAAATTGAGATTCCGCCAAGAAAAAGGCGATGCCGCAAGAAGCGATGCCGCTGGAAGTTATGCTCTGGTAGTTGATAAAGGCGCAATACAAAGGTGAAATCAGCGTCCATTTTGGTGCGCAGAAGTATGCGTAGAATTTTTTATTCCAGTTTGCCTTGCCTTCATTTTCGACCCTCATAAACAAGTTCACAACTTAATTATGCCAGTACCACAGAAAATTTGGTCTGATCAACTAAATTTTCTGAAAGTTTAGCCTGATCAACTAAACTTTCGGCTATCAACACTTTCAGGCAACTTGGTTATCTTATATTTTTGGCCATCTGTTTTTGTATTTTATCTGAAGGCATGTCATGTTTTTTTTACTTATTTCGGAAATGCACCAAATAATTGAGAGCTCTTAATTGGTGAATTTGAAATGGCTGATTCGAAGTGGCACTCAAATTTTTTTTCAAGAAAACCTTTGTGAAACGTGCAAATCAGCTACTCGAAATGAAGAGGCAGTCTCATATTTGTTTGAAAGTATGTGTATTGGACTTCTGACAGGCTGAGAACACTTGCGTTTGGGTGCTAAAAGTGTAGTTATGGGCTCCTACATCTTGAAGGCAATATAAGGTGTGACATTCAAAAACTCAAACGGGCTGTATTACACATAATTTTGTGGGAGCCAGCCCACCAGGCTCACAATTGGTCTTAGGGTTTTTGGCAAGTAGGCATTCTACAAGCGCGCGCTGAAAAGGTAGGAAATGCTGTTGACTTGCATAGCCGATCACCATTGCCTTCGAACCTAGTGAAAACGCTTTGTTCTAGTTTGTCATTGAAAAGTCACAAATCGTAATAGTCTGTTACTTTTAGTCCTCTTTCACAGACTGTTTGAACACACACCCCATACCATCATATTTTAAACGGGTCCAGTGAATCTTCAAACAAATGCTGTAATTCTTTGTATTACTTACTCTGTTTAATCTTGTTACAGCTCCTTTCACATTAGCATACCACATCAGCTTCGAGCTATACTTGTCAAATTGGGATTTGAAGTTCGCGCCAACCTTGTTCCTTATTCAAAATAGAGTGTTTTTTGGTTTCTTATAACAACGTTATGATTGTTGATTTTGCGTTTTTTGTTCGGTAATGAAAGAGGAAGAAGTAAAAAGAAAAGGGAGAGTGGCGTGCTGTAGAGACAAGTAGAGGAGAGTGGCGCAAGGAGGAGCAGCCGGCCGGTGCTGTGGCTAGACAAGAACCAGTTTCTACTAGGCTGTAATTCTAATTTATTGGGTGAGTTATTACTGTGAGTCGACGCGGCTAATCGCAAACGTTGAGATAGCCTACATACAATCCAAGGAGGCCGCCGACAAGCCAACTCGAGATCCGGGCAGACCAATCAAACAACGCGCTTTTTTCGTCATGGTGAAGCAGAGCGGGAACAAACCTCACAGCAATGGCTCCATCTCGTAAGAACCGCACACGTAAGAATTCTCCGAAACGCCCATTCATCAGGTACTGGTCGAAATTTGTTTGCTAAATTATTAAAAAACGGAGAAACTGTTACCGATGTCCATTCAGCGCAGTCCAATTCAAACACGTTCCGTCTCAGAAAGACGCAGCCAGTTAGTAACGCAGTGCGAACGTTTGCGCTTAGAAGTTCCTAAGCTAAAGGCAAAGGCGACTGAGCTAATCCAAAAATACTCAAACGCAAATTCTGAAGTGCTGTTTTCTGAGGACTGTCAGCAGGAAGCTAAGGGTCTAAAGGCCGAGGTAATGGCCACTCAGAAACAGATCGAAGATGTTACGGTCGAGTTGCTACCGATTTTGAAGGACCCGGCAACTGAACTGCCGGCTTATAAAAACATGCTAGGATCACTCGCCGCCGATGCCAGAGCTGCCGCTGAGGGAACAGAGTCGGTTTTCAAAAAATTCGTACGAACACCTGTCCAGAGTCCAATAGCTGCTCCTGTTACTAGTGCTTTGGCTGGTGCTAGCTCCTCAACAGTCTCAGCCTCGAATCCGCCAGAGTCTGAAGGCAACGCTATGTTTAAGCTAGTCACTCTTCTGCAAGGCGAGTTGTTGAAGGCGGACGAACGTTTTCGGCTGTCTCAGGAGGATTCTGAGCGACGGCATAGAGAACAGCTGGAACTGATACAAAGGCAGCATGCCGATCAGATGAAGGAGTCAGAAAGAAGATTGGAACTGACTCTGGAGCACTTTCATTCCACCCAAAGAGAGCAGGAAGAGCGCCAGCAGGCCTACCTGCAAGACTACAGTAAACAATTTGGTGACTTGATTGATTTGCCCATAACTCGGTCACACCCAAGTGAACGGCAAAATCTTGAGTCGATTCGTCTTCCAAAACTCGAATTGAGCGCATTCGAAGGAGACATCTTTGGATGGCGCGAGTTTTGGGCGAATTTTGAATTGGCAGTTCACAATCGTCACACATTAACAGGTTGCCAAAAATTCAGCTATCTCAAATCTGTGCTCAAAGGAAAGGCACTGAAGATAGTTGAAGGTATACCTATGACTTCCAGCGGCTATGATGAAGCCATCGAATTGCTGAACAAATACTTTGGCTCCGATCAAGACCTGATTACAGCGCATTACAGTGCGCTGAAGCATCTCAAAAACTTTGACGATAATTTGGAGGGACTCGAATGGTTTTCGATGGAAGTCGTAAATCATGCACGAGGGCTCCAGCAACTTGGTAAGACAGTCGGTTCTGAGCGCCTGCTTGCTGACACACTGATCGAGAAGTTGCCGAATCGTCTTTTGAAGGAGTTCGCTCCTAAACTGGCCACAACAGGCGACAGACTTCAGTGTCTTCGATCCTTTCTTTTTGAGGAATTACAAATTGCTAAAATTGTGCGTCAGTTTGGAGGAACTTCTGGTGGCACGAAACCGGAAGTCTCGAAGGCAGAAAAAGTTATGCCACCAAAGGCTATCACCCACGCGTTAGTGGTACCAACAACACCCAAGTGTATGTACTGCAAGGGTGCGCACTACACGGACCAGTGTGCTGAATATGCAGATGGCAAGGTACGACACGATTTTGTATGCTCTAAGAGATTGTGCTACAAGTGTCTTCGAGCTGATCACTCGATAAAGGATTGTCAGCAGAAAGCCCGAACGTCTGTCTACTGCCAGGGGTTCAGCCACCATAGATCGTTGTGTCACTCAAAGTTTGGTGGCAATCTGTCTCCTAGCAAACAAAGTTCGGATAACTTCAGTTATGGCACGCACGCACTTGCTACAATGGACAGTGCAGCATTTGCACCCAAGACTGTCATCAATCTGGAAGATCGTGCTGTCAGTGACTACTTTGAGATGGCTCACATGCCAGTCTTGACAGCTACTGAGCCGAAAAAGCAGGTGCTTCTGCTAACGGCAGTCAAACCCCTTCCCAACATGGACAGGGTTGCCAGTCTCGCAGAATCTCAACCGTTGCAACAAAGCTTGCACACCTCTTATGAACAACAAGAACATTCTGAGTTGTGCTGCGAAATTGAGCCTTTTTCGTGCCCTGAATCGACTGCACTTTTGGCGCCACATTCACAACCCGATGCTGAACACGCAAACCCACCATTGACAGTTGAACTGAAACCTTTGCCAGAATGCAACACAAAATTTTTCGATGGTGGGGAGGATTGGCAAGAAGAAACAGTTGCCATGAATTTTGTCACAGAAACAAGAGAAGTTGATCCTCAGGAATTCCAGTATTTTCACAGTCAAAGTGTTCAGTTGACTGTAACGCAATTTTTCGACAAAACTCTATTTAGTTATGTGAAGCACTCTCCAGCCATTTGCTCTTACCAATCGAATTTGCGCACAACCGAAATTCAACTCTGTTCGAACAACAAGCGATTGATTCAGTTGGTTGATAGATGTTTGAAAGAACGCAAATTGATTGTTACTACCAAGATCGAGTGCCTACCGTTTTCTAATGACCCCCGCAAAGACAAATTCACGGAATATTGGCGCACTAACAACTATTTTTGGAAGATTTGGACGGCTAACTATCTGCTAAATTTGCGAACGCAGCAACCCTAGAACTTTTCTCAAGGAAAGCACAGAATTTTGAGAACGTTGTTTGCTTGTAGAACGCTCTCACCAGTGTTTTTAAAGCAGTTAAGACGATATTTATTTAAGGAACGGTTGTGCTGGGCTATCTAAGTTTGTTCCGCTAAAGACCGGCTAAAGAATGATTGCTGGACAGTACTGTACATGATTTTGTTTTATAGACCGAGAGGTATCGTTCAGCTCACATATCGTTCAGCTTCCGGGCCGAGCCACCACGTGATTCCGGTGGTCGGCACCGTAAGGACCGTGTGCGCTCATCTTCTCCTCCTCCGGCCACACTTCGTATTCGTTCGCCCCAACCACCGTCTACAACCGCCGTGTGTATGGCGCCTCTCGTGCTGCCAAGCCTAACCACCGGCAACCTGCTCCGCGCTACCTGTGGCCCGCGTTTGGGTGAAAAGTTCTGACTGAGACGAGGAGAAGACCGCCGGCTTCGTTACTAACTTTTTTGGCATTTCCGGCTCGGCTGGAGTGTCAAATTGGGATTTGAAGTTCGCGCCAACCTTGTTCCATATTCAAAATAGAGTGTTTTTTGGTTTCTTATAACAACGTTATGATTGTTGATTTTGCGTTTTTTGTTCGGTAATGAAAGAGGAAGAAGTAAAAAGAAAAGGGAGAGTGGCGTGCTGTAGAGACAAGTAGAGGAGAGTGGCGCAAGGAGGAGCAGCCGGCCGGTGTGACACAGGTACAACAACGAAAAGATCGTTATTTATTTAGCCCTGCCATACACACGTTATAAAACAGTAATAGTAAAGTCAACCCGCAGGGACGCAGACAGCGAGAGCAAGAGCGTTATCACGCGAGATAAGAAAAGAAGGC
>JASANB010005791.1:0-14828 GCA_030248155.1 Sabatieria punctata | reverse complement strand
GTTGTACTTCGTTCAGTTACGTATTGCTCTCGGTTTTTGTATTCTCATGGTCATTGTTGTTTTGTTGGTAAAGCTCTCAGTTGTTTCAGTATGTATTCTACATTTGATTTGCCAACTACCCAGAACAATCCCTGCACAGAAGAGACATAGAACTAGTCAAGATTAGTTTGTGGGAATAGCATCACTTGTGTGTGGGAAAGATGATAGATATCTTTGCGTGAGCTTGCACGTGTTTTGCAGGTGTTTGCGACGGTTAGGCTAAATAATGGGCTCTTGCAATAGCGTTGCCAGCTCTAACAGTAAGCAAATCGAGAAACAGTTAGTGGAAGAACATCTAGAAGAATCTGCCAGTGTGAAGATTCTCTTGCTTGGTAGATGAATAGTGCTTATATATTTTTGCAATTGGATTTTACACATTTTTTAGGTTCAGGAGAGTGTGGAAAGAGTACGATCCTGAAACAGATGAGGTATGCTAGTAGCTATACCCTACTGTATGTAAATCTTTTTATTTTGGATATAAGGAAGGCTGTCTTGTTCCTATGTTGATAGAATTTTTGATTGTATAGTGTTTTTCTGCAGAATTCTTCGAATGAACGGTTTTGACACGGCACAGTTGAAGGAATATCGGCTGGTTATTTTTGGTAATATTGTTTCTTCGATGGTGGCGCTTTTGAGCGCTTTGGAAAGTTGGCAAATTTCACTGGAGAACTGCGAGCTAGAGGTGCTTATGACATACTGTATTTTCTGGTCTACAGCTAGACAAAACAAATACATATGCAAGGCATACAAAATGAACAAATACGTACTGGTGGGTCATTTATCTATCGCCGGTTTGGTTTTGTTCTAAGTTGTGTGTTTGTCAAAATATTTCGTTGATATTTAACACATGCTCAATTAGTCATAATTTATACTCTGAAAAACTTTTCTAATAACACTTCAACCACAAATTATGCACTTCCATGTGTCTATCAATGTATTATCATGTGCACGTTTCAAGTACAAGGTGGGCTGTACAGCTTTTGTCTTGCTGTTACTTTTGTGTTCGTCAATCAAATTCGCTGAAATTTTAACACAAAATGCACACAGCCTCAGAATTTTTACGCTAGAAGTTTTGGCCAAGTCTGTCACTTCAACCACCCACAAGTTATGCAATTCCATGTATCCACTGTCACTTTCAGTTCAGGATGACGCATTTATATGTCCAGGGTTTCGTGCTGCTGTACTGTTTGTGTTCATCAATCAAATTCGCTGAAATTTTTAGCTCAGCATACATGTAATTTGTCATCTGCCGAAGGATGAGGGGCATACATGTGCATGGTCGGCGGCTCAGGGGGTGACGGCCAGTTCTCCGTGCGTAGTTGCCTGGATATAGGTGCAAATTTTTGGCGGGAAATTTAAATTTTTGCCCAAAATTTTGGCTGAAAATACGAAATTTTCGGTTACAGTTCGAAAATTTGCGGTAAAAATCAAATTTTCGGCAAAAAATTGCCAAAAAAACCACTTTTCTGACAGAAACGTTGCAAAAAATCGAAATTTTTCAGGAAAATTTGAAAAAATTTTGGGTTTGGTGTGTAGTTGCCTGGAGGAAGGGTGCGTAGTTGCGTAGTTGCCAAAATTGATTTCTGTGGCTTAAAAACGCATCTGGAGGCTTTCTAGCAGCCTCTAGCAACGTTTGGTAGGTTTTTATTTTCGTCCCCCCTGTCCCCCCCTGGGCACCCCCCATGCACATGTATGATGAGGGGTTTAGAGGGTGTCTGGCGCCGGCCAGGGGGGGTTGAGTCCAAATCGTAGGGAGGGGGTTGGACACTAAAAACACGCTCAAGCCTCAAAGTTCGCAAAAATCGCAATTTTTTGCTAAAAAGTCGTCAAAAATCGCTAACCTGGGCTCAAATACAGCTAAAAAGTGCTGTTTTACAAGCAGTTTTAGCAATTTTAATGTCTGAAATTGTAAAAATCGTCTTGGGAGTCTGCAATCGGGGGGAGGCTGGCCTAAGTTGGGTGGGGGCAGAGCGCTCCCTTAGCCCCCCTCTGTTACATATATGGTTGCACTACTGTTATTTTACTATAGTATAGTAAAACAAAAATTAGTAATACTAGTGGTATTTTACTAGTAGTAAAATTATAGTAAAAAGTAAAATTAAGAGCCAATAGTAAAGTAAAAATTAAATTAAATTAACAAAGACCGTCAATAGCAAAATGAAAATTTTACTACTATTTTACTAGTTTTTGGTGAGTTCCAGCTAAATTCTTGATCAATTTTGCAATAAAAGATGTGTGGGAGCACTTTTGATAGTCGAATTTCACACATTTTGTCTCTAAAGTTCTTGAAAACCTCGTATCATTATCAAATTTAACAACTATTTAGCACCAACATTAATTATTCATAAGATCTTGCCATTATTGATGCAAAATTGCCCCTAATGACTAGCACAATCGTAGTAAAATAGTAGTAAAATTAGTAAAATTATTAGTAAAACAAAAATTAGTAAAATCGGAGTTGCCTGGTCGTAAAACAAAAATAAAAATTAAATTGAAGAGCTGAATTTGTAGTAAATTTAGTAAATAGAAAAATAAAAATCCACTAGTAAAATAACAGTAGGTTGCACCCATACATGTAACAGGTCATCCGCCGATGGGGGGAGGGGGGTTGGGGGGGGTCTGGCGCCGGCCGGGGGGGGGGGTCTGAGCCAAACTTTTGGGGGAGGGGGGTGGGCACTAAAAAACGCTCAAAAATCGAGAAAAATCGCAATTTTTTGGCTGAAAATTGCCAAAAATCACTAATTTAGGCTGAAATACAGCTAAAAAGTGCTGTTTTGCAGGCGATTTTGGAAATTTTTGTGTGTGAAAGTGTAAAAAATTGCAAAAAATTGCTCGAAAATTTACTTGCCAGAAAAATCTGAGGGGGGGGTCGGTGAAATCATCTCGGGGGGGGGGGGGTCCCCATCCGGGGGGGGGGTCTGGCCTAAGTCGGATGGGGGCAGACCCCCAGACCCCCCCTGTTACATGTATGGTTGCACCCACCTAGTAATTCTCAAGTTATTTTAAGCAAACAGTTATAGTCAATCTTATTACAATCTTATCATCCAACCAAGCAACAAATTTATTTTGCCTATCAGAATATCACAAAATTACGAACTGACCATAAAGCGAAAAGTGTGCTACAGCTTCTTTCAGCCTTTGTAGTTGCTTGCTTAAACGTTGTCGCCGCGCTGTAGGGTTGTAGAGGTTGTAGGGTAAGAAGACTCTTGGAGACTGCAGACTTGCAATCACTCTGCTGTCCGCGCTGGTTGGTTTGCTGTGTTCGAATTCAGCAGATACCAGACAAGAAGCGACTAACATGAGCACATGGCACCAGCGCATCATGACGCATGAAGCTTAACTTTATGAGCCTTCATTCATTCATAACCTTCAGATTAGTTTAATTTCATCATGCAATAATGACGTCAAACTATAAGAGCCAATATACATATATATGGACATACATTCATATATCCTGCAAACCAATAGCGCAATACCCATGCAAAGGTGCTTTCAATTACTATTCATTTAAAAAATAAGGAAAACAGAAATCTGAAACGTTCTTGATATTTTCCCTGTACACTAAAGGCTCCTCAGCCTAAACAGCTCCTAAGCAATTATCAAACCGCATGGTGATACTACGTACATAGCAGTTAGTCCTCATTAGCTAAGAAGGACAAATGAGCCGATTAAATGACAATATTCACAAGAAACGAAGGATTTCAGCAAGCCAGTCGCCAGTAGTGTGTGTGGGCAGAAGTTGCTCAGTTCGGTTTTGCTTTACTTTTTTAACCAAAAACAGCAGCGCCACTACACCACATCGTTTTGCACTACTCACTGCAGTTACTGGACTAAATAGACAAATATAATGATAGGTGAACTATAGTGAAAACAATCAACGAAAAACAGTGAAATGCATGCATTGCTATTTTTTTCAGAACCATTAGACTGCCCGGCAATATTTAGCCTAGGGTACTTTTTTCTATTCTGTAAGGAGGAACAGCTGCGTGACTGCCCTGCCAGCTTTGCAACTTGGCTACCATAGTACCTAATAGTGTTTTCGTATCAAAACCACCAAGACTATGTCAAATACGGTAGCTAGACACGAACGGATCTAAGAGAATCGAAATTTTTTTCATAAACAGAAATCGAGTGGATTCTGAATGCCCTTTATTTTACTAAATTAATCAACAAATCAACTGAAATCTTTCAACAAAACACGATTCAAGCTAAGGAAATAATCGAAAGCTCGCTTGTTTGTCAACATATCAATCAGAATTTACAGTATAATATAAAATTTTCTCACTGAGTCCAAAACAGCCAATGAGAAGGTGAAGAAACAAAAATAATACAGCTATTTTACTAATAATTAATACTAATTGGTTTTCTTTGCCACTTTACCGGGTCTGAAGAAATAGTTTTTGATAACCGAATAAAAGGAGACCACAGTGAAGCGCAGTGCTCTGTAAATAACTTGAATGAGAGCTTCTCGCACTGCCACAAACAGTAAAATCACGAGTAATACTCCGGTTGCCAGGTAAACCGCCAAATGGTAATCAGTTGAGTCACTGGAAATTTGCTCTGGCATGATCAAATGGTATATGTAAGTCTGAAATCAGAATGGAAGAAAACTTTAACAGAATAACCGGGTGGTCCGATAAATCAGGACCACAAACTAACTGAATAAACAGCTGCGTACCACGCACCTGCTATACGCTTAAACGCACAGGCACGGACGCTAAACTTTTTGCGCTAACCCATTTATTATAAAGAGCCAATTGTACTTTGACGGCCCTATGTACTCAATCAAATGAACTTGAACGCTTATAATTGCAAGGTCATTTTAAACTGACAGTGTGTGTGGGTTAGTTTAAGTCACCAACAATAAGGTAGCATTTTTTCTACCAAAGAATAATGTTTTTATAGTTATGCCATGGAAGTGCATAACTCGTGGCTGAAGTGATGGATTTGGTTAAGTTTTTCATAGTATTTATGCGTGTTGTGTTAAAATTTCAATGAAATTGATTGACAAAATAAAACGTTACAGCAAAATGAAATCGGCCATAGATAAATGGCCCACCCTGCGTAATTAAGACAAGCAAACCAGTCACCAGCGAGCAAACTTCATTCGATTTAGTATTTTGCGTTCTCTTTTTACACACGCTTTGCAGAAAGAACGTTCGATGGTGCTCAAATCAGCTAAAACTGAAGCCATGATTCCAAATTTCGATCTGGATTTAGCTGAAGCGATAAAGAAGTTGTGGAATGACCCATCTGTGCAGTTGTGTTTTGAGAGAAGGAGCGAAATTCAAATAATAGATTCAGCTCAATAGTGAGTGAATTCCGACTGTATGTATATTATTTTTTTCAGAGAGCCATTTTCTAGCTTTTTTGAAAACATTGACCGCATCAAACAAGACGGCTACATTCCAACTACACAGGATGCATTGATGGCTCGAGCAGCCACCACAGGAATTGTAGAAGTGGTTTTCCTGAATGACACCATAGTTTTTAGGTAAAAGTCTACAGTTTTAAGCTTTTTTGTTTAGACAGAAAAGCTTTTCAGAGTTTTTGATGTAGGTGGCCAAAAGTCTGAACGCAGGAAATGGATCCATTGTTTTGACCAAGTTAATGCAGTTATTTTTATTGTTGCACTATCGGAATACAACCAGATGATGAGAGAGGATGAGAGCATTGTAAGTCGCTTAAGTAAAATATTTATTCTTTATTTAAATTTTAGAATCGCATAGTTGATTCTGCCGCTTTATTTGAAGAGATTTGCAACAGCCATTGGTTTGAAAAGGCCTCAATCATTTTGTTCCTGAACAAGCGCGACCTGTTTGAAGAGAAATTGAGAAAGGTGTCAATAAAATGCGCTTTCCCTGAATATCAAGGTAAATACTACACATAGCAATCGGGGGAAGCAAATCGATCAAACGCATCATGTTGAAAGTGAACGATTTTGTGGGTATAGCAAAGGGCTTTCCTCCTCCATATGCTTTCTGATCGTAATTTAGTATGATGTAATTTACAACAGAAGCAGTTTAAAAATACGATATACTGTATGTTTTTTGATATTTTAACATATGCTTCAGGACCAAGCACGTTCCAAGCTTGTGCTGAATATATCCAAGATTTCTTTCTTGATCTCAACCACAATCCTGACAAATCTGTCAGCACACATTTGACTTGCGCCACTGATACCAATCAAGTCCAAATAGTGATTGATCAAGTTATTTCTGATGTTGTACAGAAAAATATGAGTGCAGCTGGCATTGACTAAACATTTGCTCTGCTATTGAATAGATACCTATCTTATAAGTGATTTGATGATATGCAATCAGTGTTGTTACGTGGCCTAACATGATTTTTTTTAGTTTACCAAGCATTGCTTTTTGGGAAAAGCGTTAATCTGTTTCTTAAGTTTTGAGTCTTCCCGAAAGATGACAATGACTGCTGGCAGATCCGTTGTTTGAGAGAATACCTTATACGACACATATATTTGTGCCTTAGCAACAAGCCGACTAATTGTCCGCCCTTCACTAGTCCTAAATTGGCCTCCTGTAACTAGGAGACAGCTCATTTCTCTTCTAGTATGTTTGCACCACCATACTAATAAGTCTTCGAGAACTTCTTCTAGTGTGTATATAGGCCAAGACTAGATCAAACTTATAAAGCCAGACCCTAATCTGTATTGGATTAAACTCGATATTCAGAACACAGGATCTGGATATACTGTTGTTTAGTATTGGATTTTGAGAATGTGTATGTGTATGTGTGTGTATATGTACACATTCGCTGGCAAGTGTGTCTGTTAATTGGTGTATACACATTCAGAAAAATAATGTGTATTTTTGTGTAAATAAATATGTTGTACAGAAAATGCAAATTTTTGGCCAGCTTTTGAGCGAGAAACACTAGAAAACCATATCTCTCATAGTAAACTGTTGTAAAATGGGATATACGTATATACACAAACAAGAGTATCTGGATATTGATCAGATATCAGTAAAAAAATATTTGGTTTTTGAGTGGTCCAAAACGAAGGACACCTAGGTGTTTCCCAGTAAACTCTGATAGCAGATTCTGAGATGAAAGGTTTTGTGGTGGAACAGCAGTTATGAATACAAAAATAAAAAATGGATTTAGATTAGTTCGTCTAAATGCAATATTAAAATCGTATCATTTATTTATAAGACAGCGGAAAATCAGCTAAAAACTGTTGAATTCTTGTGATTGATATCCTGTAAATATCGGCTGCGATCAGGATTATTGCAAAATAATTACATAGTATGCATATTTGTAGGGAGGGATTCTGATTTAGTGCAGCAATAGCATTCAGCCATGGGAATTCGCGCTAGTGTTGAGCAAAAGGAAACACGTAGGATCGATAAGGAGTTGGAGAAAGACTACGAGCAAGTGAGACAAAGTGTAAAGCTCCTACTACTTGGTAACATTGCTGTGTTCTTCTGCTATGATTTTAGTTATTAATATAGCGTTTTTTTGCATTTTAGGTCCAGCTGAATGCGGAAAAAGTACTGTCCTTAAGCAAATGAGGTACAATGTACATGATGGTATGCACTTTTGTGTCTCTTCCTGAGTATTTGACGTTTTTAACCATGTTGATAATCTAATTCATTCCCTTTATTAGTAAAACCACTTGCTGAATTGGCGCTACAAATATTGTTTTACTATTGCTTACATTACAATTTTGTTTTTTTTGCTGTTTCTTATAAAAATTACATTTGCCATTACCTTTATGGAATCTCTGATTAGGTTTACCTGTATGGAATAGCATGAATAGGCCGCCCATCAACTGTGTTGTCCCAAAATGTCTATTTAACTGACCTCCATCCCCCGCATGGGCCGGAAAAATCCAGCAGGGATATGTGGTTTTTCGTCGGCGGAGGGTCTGGAGAGTATTTCGCCAAAATTTTAGAGGGGTATTGCCGGCCGAGGGGGGGGGGGTGAGTCGGCGAGGGGCTATAGACCATCGAGCATACATGTAACAGCTCCGGGCCGACCTGGGGGGAGGGGGGTAGGGGGGGTTTCCTCCGGTGGGGGGTCGTGGTGGGTTCGCCCAGGTGGGGGTCCCAAATTTCGAAAAGCTCCAAAACGCCTAGAAATGCGTTTTTAGCACGTTTTTCTCAGTAAGGACGCTAAAAATCGCTATTTTAAGCTGCCAAATAGCGTTTTAAAGCTAAAAACAAGCAAAAAATGACAAAAAGAGCTTCCAAAAACACCGATTTTTCTTAAATATCAGCAGTGGAAACGCCAAATTCGGTTTCCAAAGGCTTCTCAACAGTGTGGTGCATTTTGAAAATTTGAAACTAGGTAAAGTAATACTAGGTAAAGTTGTCACCTGAAAAACTAGGTAAAGTAATACTACAGGGTGTCCCAAAAAAAATGACAACATTTCTTTTAGCTGCCATTTTCGCAAATTTTGACCAAATTGTCTGAAATTTGAAACATAAGTGCCAAAAAAGCGGGAATTTTACGTGTTAAAATTTGGTGCATCAGGATTGGCCCAGTCCTGAGAAATTCAACAATATATAAAATTGCGAAATTTCAATTAAATGTAGAAACAGCATAAAAAATGGAAACTTTTCTTTTTGCTGTATCTTCTTTAATTTATGTCGGAATTGGATGAAATTTTGAATATATGCGCAGATATTTTGTAGGTCAAAAGTTCTGGCATTAATCAGTCCATTTCGCTAGTTCTTGGAAACTAAAGAAAATCAGAGTTTTTACTGCAGCAAAATGAAGAACGTGCAAACACTGAGAACTAAGGAATAAAACACCATCCAGATGACCTCCGTTTGAATTAATACACTGCTGCAACCGTTTCCCATAAGCATCATAAACATTTCTTAGCATGTTTGGGGTGACAGACTGAATTACGCTTACAGGAGCTTCATTACAGCTAAGGGGCGCGAAAATCAATGTTGTCGTTGTATTGTGATCGGGATTTTTTATGTCAAGAGCTAGGCTGGGTTCATGCGCAAACTTTTGATCTACAAATCAACCCGTTATTCTGCTCATATATTCAAAATTTCATCCAATTCCGACCTAAATTAAAGAAGATACAGCAAAAAGAAAAGTTTCCATTTTTGATGCTGTTTCTACATTTAATTGAAATTTCTCAATTTTATATATTGTTGAATTTCTCAGGACTGGTTCCATCCTGATGCACCAAATTTTAACACATAAAATTCCCACTTTTTTGGCACTTATGTTTCAAATTTCAGACAATTTGGTCAAAATTTGCGAAAATGGCAGCAAAAAGAAATGTTGTCATTTTTTTTGGGACACCCTGTAGGTAAAGTTCTCAGCTAAGAAACTAGGTAAAGTAATACTAGGTAAAGCCCAGAAAAAGTAGGTAATACTAGGTAAACCTAAAACGCTCGAAATCAAGTCAATATATTTTTTTTGGTTCAATAGAACAATGATGAAGTTAGTGGAGTTAAAATTGACGAAATTTGACACATTTCAAGTAAATTTTTGTATTTTATTGATCAAATAAGTCAGAAATTCATTCTCTGGGCCACTGTAATTGTGGGAAATTTGAAGGTTTGCTGACTGAAAAAGCCATGTAAAACTGAAAATGTCAAACTAGGTAAACTTGTTCTACCTAGAAGTACCTAGTTATGTGGATTTAAAACTAGGTAAAGTAAAACTAGGTAAAATAGAGTAACCAGCAACTAGGTAGAGTAAATCTAGGTACTTTTCCCGAATATTAACTAGGTAATACTAGGTATACCTAGTTACCTAGTTACCTAGATAAAAAGTGCACCACACTGCTTCTCAAGTGAATTTTAGGCTAAAAATTAGTGATTTCTGACTAGTGTTGTTACAATACCAAAATTCCCATTTGACTATGACTATGACTACCACTCGTTTGAGTACAATACCAAGGTAGTCAAATTTGACTATATTGTAGTCAAACCGTTTGACTAACATGGCCACAGGTTTGACTACTTTGACTACTTTTTGAGACATGGCAAAATTGACGTTTTCAGCGATTTATAAGCTTCAGTCACCAAGTGTGAGTGAAAAATGACTTTGACTGAGTGCACAAAGTGTTTACTTTGAAATAAACAGTATAGTTAACTGCTACAAATTAACCGAGAATTGTTTAATTTTCAAAAATTTCAATGTAAAAAGCATCTTTCGGAAAGACAGCGCAAAAATAGGCAAATACCCGGTTTAGTTTGGTGTAAAATCAAAGTAGTTGTTTATTTTTATCTTGTTCTTCTTTGCTCCATAAGAGAGGTATTGTACTGTATGTCATAATTTTCGTCCTGACCAAACTGTTCAATTTGCATTGCATCAAGCAGAGATTTGCTGACTGACAACCCATACATGTAACAGGTCATCCGCCGAAGGGGGGATGGGGTCTGGTGCCGGCGGTGGGGATGTTTGGCTAAAAATCGCTAATTTGGGCTGGGATACAGCTAAAAAGTCCTGTTTTGCAGGCGATTTTGTCATTTTTTGTGTCTGAAATCGTACAAAATCACAAAAATTTGCTCAAAAAATTATCTGCCAGCAAAATCGCAGGGAGGCTCAGGAAAATCGTCTCGGGTGGGGGCAGACCCCTGTTACATGTATGCTGCTGTCACCAGTTATCAGTTCACAGTTTTAGAGAAAAGGGTTGTTTGTCTTCTAAAGAGCTAAAAATGAAACGAATTTATATAATATTTAGTTGCGAAATGTGGAAAATATGCTTGAAAAGCCGCTGCTTATAAGAAAATGTAGTCATAGTCAAACGGTTTGACTACCTGGTCTTCGTTTGACTAAGTATTTATGGTAACGAAGGTAGTCAAACTTTGACTTTGACTACCTGTCTGTTTGACTGCGATATCACAAAAAGTATTAACTATGACTTTGACTTTGACTATAGTCATAACAACACTATTTCTGACCCAGTTTGTTAATACTGGAGCCACTACTAAAGTCTGTTCAAAAATCTTTGGCGCTGGGTACATCCAGCAGTGTTCCGAATTTATGCGTGGTGTGAACCCCATACATGTATATATGGATCTGTTCCTCTCATCAACGAGACTACTATACTGTTCTCGAAATTTGCATATTGAACTTTAGTTAGGAGCAAGAGGCCTGACAAAAAAATCGACTTTTTTGGCAAAGCGCCAATTTTTGTGCCGATACCAGATTCGCATTCCCCAACCTTCAGGCATCTCGAAAATACTACCATATATGGGTCTACGATCAACCCTACCAAAGTTACACTCGATTTTCTAACGCCGACAAGCGGTCAAATTTTTGCTCTCCTATAGTTAAGCACAAAAATTCATTCCGGATCGAACACATGGGGGTTTTTTCCTCCAACCAATTTCAGCTCCACGGTTCTATATTATTTCGGACATGCTGAATCCAGCGGTCACATTGGATTTGCTCTACGGCTTTGATTTTTGCTAGAAATTTGACCTCGAAGTTAGGGTGTCCACATAAATTTCAAAAAAGTGTTGTTGTCATGTCGGCATTAGAAAATCAAGTGTAACTTTGGTAGGGTTGATCGTAGACCCATATATGGTAGTATTTTCGAGATGCCTGATGGTTGGGGAATGTGAATCTGGTATCGGCACAAACATTGGCGCTTTGCCAAAAAGGTCGATTTTTTTGTCAGGCCTCTTGCTTCTAACTAAAGTTCAATATGCAAATTTCGAGAACAGTATAGTAGTCTCGTTGATGAGAGGAACAGATCCATATATACATGTATGGGGTTCACACCACGCATAAAATCGGGACACTGCCGGATGTACCCAGCGCCAAAGATTTTTGAACAGACTTTAGTACTTGTATTTTTTGGTCGGGGGAGGGGTCCCTTAACCTGTCTCGGGGGGGGGGGGGGTGAGGGGGGTTGGCCTTTCCAGCAGGGGGGGTAACTCCCCAACCCCCCTAGTACATGTATGCCATCGAGGGGGTTTTGACCCAAAATTTCTGTTTTTTCCCAAAAAAAGGTAGCCAAATTGCTCCCAAAAGGTCACCAAAATTTGTAGAAACCGTTACCAGAATGTTGCAATCAGAGTTTTGCTTTTCACCACTTGGCCATGGCCACTTCCCTTAATTAGGAAAAAACCGGCCGCGTTTCATGCTGATCCCACCCTAAGCAGCCCATGTCATCTGCATAAACCCTCCCCCAGCGAAACGATGTCGTTTATGGAATGACCCATTGCTACAGGATGACTTAAACTTTTACATCTATGATTTTAGAATTTTGCATATGAATGGTTTTGACCAAGCTCAGTTGAAAGAATTTCGAATTATCATATTCAGTAATGTTTTATCCTCTATGAAACGAATTCTTGATTCCATGGAAGTCTTATCGATAGAGCCCAACCACAAATTGGAGGTTTAGTGGTGCTTTGAGAAAGAGATTTTTAAACAGCTACCGTTTTTTCAGAATGAAAGGAAACTTATCTTTGAACTGTGTGAGAATGAAACAGTGATGGTTAATCTAGAGTCTGGTTTGTATAACGCCCTGAAGAGGCTCTGGACCGATTCGCAAGTGCGGAAGACATTTGACAGTAGAGACAGATTTTACTTAATCGACTCTGCAAAACAGTATACTTTTCCTTCCGATTGCCGTAACTAATGTTTTTCTAATTTTCGATTCTATTTCAGTTTCTTTGATAATTTGGATCGACTAAATTCGGCTGATTATGTTCCAAGCGTTCAGGACGTACTTTTGGCGCGGGCAGCCACCACCGGCATTGTAGAAGTTAATTTCACCCACCAGGACACATTGTTTCGGTAAGGAGCGTTTAACTTGCCAACAATATTAGCTCAGAGTTGGTTTTCAGTGTTTTCGATGTTGGGGGTCAAAAATCGGAGCGGCGAAAATGGATACACTGTTTTGATCAAGTAAATGCAGTAATTTTCATGGTTGCACTAAGCGACTACGACCTGAACCTAAGAGAGGATGACACTGTGGTACGTTAAGCGTTCGATGCAGAAAATTCTATTATAGCTAAAGTTAAAGCCCAAGATCCTCAAGGGGAATATGCGGTCAGAACTACTGTTGTTTAATATCAAAAATTCCGTTTGCGTATGCGTATGCGTATGCGTATACGCATTCAAAAATAAATGCGTATTTTTGCGTATTGTGTATGCGTATTGCGTATTGCATCGTAGTCGAATTTTATGCCTGAAAGTACTGTTTCCAATGTTAAAATTAAGTATATATATTCAATTTTTTAGAAAAGACAGAAAATCACTGAATATGTGGGTTATTAGCTTGTTTTTCGTAGTTAAATAAAAAATAGCTTTGTTTTTTACAAGTGACATTGCCAAAACACACATAAAACTGCTATTTTCAAGGCTCCCAGCCGCTAAAAAGTACAGGGTGGGCCATTTATCTATTCCCGGTTTCATATAACCATAACTTTTTTCCAGTCAGATCGATTTTATTAAAATTTTACATGCAAATGTCTTAACACTTCAAATTTTTACAGTTAAAATTAAAAATTAATCCTTCACGGTGGTCGCTAGTTATGCGTCTCCATGTGGCCGCCACTTTTTTCGATCACTTTCTCCAGCCTCAGTCGGTACTCCAGCATAGTCTTCTGCCGCATCTCGACCGTAATCTCTTCAAAGGCCACTCTGATGCGCTCTTTCAGTTCTGGAATGTCAGCCGGTCGCGTGGCATAGACTTTTGACTTGATAAAGCCCCATAAGAAAAAGTCGCAGGGCGTTAAGTTCGGGCTGCGTGGTGGCTAGGGCATGTTGGGGGATCCGCGGCCCATCCAGCGGTTTGGGAACCACTCGTTGAGCCATGCACGCACCGCCAGGCCCCAGTGTGGAGGCGCCCCATCCTGCATAAAAAGCAGCTCCTCTTCCAGAAAAGAAACAAATCGCCAGCCTCGTTCTGTACTACGAATTCACAGTGCAATAACGAACTTTTGAAAAGTTTACTGTTATTCAGACATTTCATGTCAGAACGCGCTAAAATTTTAACAGTAAAAACTTGAAGTATCAGGGTGTATCTATACAAAATTTCAGCAAAATCGGTCGGTAAAGCAAAAAGTTATGTCCTAATGAAACCGGGAATAGATAAATGGCCCACCCTGTATAGTAAATACGCATACGCAAAAATACTCAAATGCGATAAAAAATGCGTATGCGTATTGCGTATCCAGATGTAAATGCGTATGCGTATGCGTATACGCATTGTGATAAAAATGCGTATTTTTGCGTATTGCGTATACGCAAACAACAGTAGTCAGAATAGAGATGTGCACGGGCACCTTTTTTCCGGCCCGGCCCGGCCCGGCGGGCCGATCAGGTGAGGCATGCCCGGCCCGCCATGCCCGGCGGGCATCAAAATCGGGCCCGGCCCGGCCCGGGGGGCCTGAAAATGGTGCCCGGCCCGGCCCGGCCCGCCCAAAATCCGGCCCGGCCCTGTCCGGCCCGTTAATTTTGCTTTGTCTAACTAAATTTTTGAAAATTTGGCATGAATTTTCAGATTAAAAGCTAAATTTCATGTTAAGCTTTGGAAATTGGCATTTTAAAACAGCGAATTTCAAATTTATGCTTTCTTTTAATTAGAGTGCAAACTGGTATTGGGTTGTTTTCCAGGAATTGGATATTGGGGTTTTTTGTCATTGATAATGATACACAGTGTACATTACATATCCAGGGCAGTGGTTGACACCCTTTTTAAAGCCAGACGCACAAGCTCAACCCTATAAATCAAAGTGTGCACTTGAATCTAAGCCTGAGCTCCAAATTGAGGCTTAAAATTAAGTTGGTCGGCAGGTGGGGTAAAGGCTTGTGTATAAGTAAGTAAGTAA
>JASANB010005790.1:0-19258 GCA_030248155.1 Sabatieria punctata | reverse complement strand
AAATAATGGAAAATTTGCTAATAATTGATGTTTTGTATCAAGAATAGCAAATTTTCGACGAAAAACTGAATAATTCAATGTTTAAAACTACATATATGGTATCAGACATGGGCTAGCATTTCGGCTGAGGGGGGATAGAATTTTCAATTCCTGATGGCGGTAGGAGCGCCTGAGGGTTCGTAAGCCAAAGTCCGATTTTCGGCTAAAATCAAGCTTTATTGGCTTATTTTTCATTAAAATAAGCTATTCTGAGCTCATTTACACCTAATCCAGGCATATTTTTATCATAATTTTCTGTACAAAATTCTTCCAGAAATGTCCTGAGGGGGTGGTAGCGGCCGGCTGAGGGAGGTAGGTCAGAGCTACTGTTGGAAAGTCCGGGGTTATAAAATAGGTTCAGGTTCAAGTCAAGTCCAACATCGGAATTTCAGGTTCAACTCCAGCTTCAAGTCCATCTTCTAAATAACCTGGACAATAGGTTAAAGTTCAAGTCCACTGATATTTCCAAAAACTGTAGAAATTTTGCGATGCTTGCAACTTTTCTGAGCTATAAGCCTTTCTACTCGCAGTGAAAAACATAGATCAGACTTTACAAGACAGTGTACGTTCGTTTGCTGATATTTTCAGTTTGAAAAACAGGTGTGAAACATGAAATCATTAAAATTTTGTGCAATCCAACTGAAAATTTCACCAATTTTTCCTAAAAATTGCAGTGAAAATTTGAACCTATTGAGTATTGAGTAAGTAAAACAGAACAGGTTCAGGTCCGGCTGAAATAAAATAAGTTCAGGTTCAGGTTCAAGTCCATAAATTTCAGGTTAAAAACCTATTAGTAGATCCAGGTTCAGTCGGACTTGTCAACAGTTGTCAGAGCATGAAGGGGCCAACCCCATCATGCCCCCTTTCCCCATGTCTGTATGATATTGTGTAAAATATGATAAGGAAAAATACCATATAATACCATATACCTGACCCATCCCTACTTTCAATTCTTATGGGTGACCTCTTACATTTGCCCTTATAACTGTCTATCTGTTCTTTTGTTCAGGAAATCCTCCCTGACCCACGAACCCACGACCCAGGCGCCGTGTGGGCTCGGTACAGCAGATACGAAGGTCGCAAATGCGAGGCTCTCACCCCTCTCGGTCACTCCACCCCTCGCTCAGATCAGATGATCCGTTTCGTATGCATATCAGACACTCACAATCAGCTAGACAAAATAGACATTCCCCCAGGAGACATTCTACTGCATGCAGGCGACTTCAGCTTCGGTGGTCGTCGGCAGGAAGTGGTGAAGTTCAATGAATTGCTGGGCAAACTGCCTCACAAGTATAAGATTGTGATCGCTGGCAATCATGAGCTGTCGTTTGGAGAGTCGAGCAGGAAGAAGGATAGGAAGAAGGAGAAACCGAGGGACGATCCGAGGAGTTGGTTGACCAACTGCATCTATTTGGAGGATTCTATGACCGAGGTATGTCTTCAGTACAGACCATTGGAAGCTCACGATTTTACATGATACAGTCAGGCACTCAACGCCGTTTATGGTACTGACCAGACATGGGCAAAGGGGGTCTGAGGTCTCAGTCTCTGACCTACCCCACTCAGCAATTTTCTGGAAGAATTTTCTACAGAAAATTATGATAAAAATATGCCTGGATTAGCTGTAAATCAGCTCAGAATAGCTTATTTTAATGAAAAATAAGCCAAAAAGCCTTGATTTTAGCCAAACATCGGGATTTTTGGCTTACAAACCCCCTCAGCCCCCCTCAGGAATTGAAAATTCTATCCCATACATGGGCCGGAAAAATCTGGAGGGGGGTATGGAGACCTCGGGGCTAGGGGTCCCCCAAAAAAGTCCAAAAGACGCCTATTTTGCCTTAAACAAGCGAAAAATTTTCTCCCTCCGGGAGGTGGCGTGGGGCGAGGGGTGTGTGGACGACCGAGGGGGTGGCATTGGTCGGCGAGGGGAGGGGGTTTACCCCATACCCCCGGCCCATGTACCCCGGCCCATGTATGTCCCCCTCAACAGAAATCTAGCCCATGTCTGGTACCCATACATGTAACAGGGGGTCTGGGGGGGGGTCTGCCCCCCACCCGACTTAGGCCAGCCCCCCCCGGATGCCCCCCCCCAGAGACGATTTCACCGCCCCCACCCCTACGATTTTTCTGGCAAGTAAATTTTCGAGCAAATTTTTGCAATTTTTTACAATTTCACACACAAAAATTGCCAAAATCGCCTGCAAAACAGCACTTTTTAGCTGTATTAACCAAATTAGCGATTTTTGGCAATTTTTAGCCAAAAAATTGCGATTTTTTTCGATTTTTGAGCGTTTTTTAGTGCCCATCCCCCCTCCCCCAAAATTTTGGCTCAGACCCCCCCCCCCCCCGGCCGGCGCCAGACCCCCAACCCACCCTCCCCCATGGGCGGATGACCTGTTACATGTATGCTGGTACCGACACCATATATGCAGACATGGGCAAAGGGCGGGCTGAGGGGGGTTGACCCTCTCAGGCTCTGACCTACCCCCGTCAGCCGGCCGCTACCCCCTCAGGAATTTTTTGGAAGAAGATTGTATTGGAAATTATGATAACAATATGCCTGGATTAGGTGTAAATGAGCTCAGAATAGCTTATTTTAAGTTGTTTTAACGAAAAATAAGCCAAAAAACCTTGGTTTTAGCCAAAAATCGGACTTTTTAGCTTACCACCCCCTCAGCCCCCCTTCAGAAGCTCCTACCCCCTCAGCCCCCCTCAGGAATTGAAAATTCTATTCCCCATCAGCCGAAAGGCTAGCCCATGTCTGCATATATGGTGCCGGTACCTAGGGTAGTGGTACAATATGTGGCACCGACCGGCACCATTATGTGGTACCCCAGCGTTCGGCGACTGTGGTGGTACCATATATGGGTTTCGCCCAGAGGGGTTCACAAATTTCAAAAAGCTCCAAAATGCCTGGAAATGCGTTTTAGCACGTTTTTTTCAGTAAGGACGCTAAAAATAGCTATTCTAAGTTGCCAAATAGCGTTTTAGAGCTAAAAACAAGCAAAAAATGATAAAAAGGGCTTCCAAAAACACCGTTTTTTCTTAAATATCACCAGCAGTTTTTAAATAATGCACTTAAACGCATTTCCCGCGTTAATGAGCTTTTTCAAATTCATCTCGTTTATATCCCTATTTTGTAGCATACATGTAACAGATCATCCGCCGAAGGGGAGGGGGGTTGGGGGGTCAGGCGCCGGCCGGGGGGTCTGAGCCAAATTTTTGGGAGGGGCAGTCGGGCACTAAAGAACGCTCAAAAATCGAAAAAATCGTCAAAAA
Organism: Sabatieria punctata; assembly: GCA_030248155.1. Taxonomy (NCBI): domain Eukaryota; kingdom Metazoa; phylum Nematoda; class Chromadorea; order Araeolaimida; family Comesomatidae; genus Sabatieria; species Sabatieria punctata. The sequence continues at coordinate 15,940 of JASANB010005790.1, read as the reverse complement.
TCGCTAATTTGGGCTGAAATACAGCTGAAAAGTGCTGTTTTGGAGGCGATTTTAGCAATTTTTTGTGTCTGAAATTGTAAAAAATTGCTTAAAAATTTACTTGCCAGAAAAACCGGAGGGGGGCAGCGAAATCGTCTCGGTGGGGGTCCCCATCCGGGGGTCTGCCCTAAGTCGGGTGGGGGCAGACCTACCAGACCCCCTGTTACCATACATCGGCAAAGGGGGGCTGAGGGGCCGTTGCCCCTCCCCCTCAGGCTCTGACCTACCCCCCTCAGCTAGCCGCTACCCCCCTCAGGAATTTTTTGGAAGAATTTTGAATGTAAAATTATGATAAAAAAATATGCCTGGATTTGGTGTAAATGAGCTCAGAATAGCTTATTTTAGCTTGTTTTAATGAAAAATAAGCCAGAAAACCTTGATTTTAGCCAAAAAACGGACTTTTTGGCTTACCACCCCCATAGTCCCCCTCAGGCGCTCCTACCCCCCTCCAGCCCCCCCCCTCAGGAATTGAAAATTCTACACGCCTCAGCCGAAATGCTAGCCCATGTCTGCCTGTTGCATGTATGTTTTGTAGTATGTATCGGCCTGATCGGCTCTACAATAACCAACAGTATAAAAATAGCCCTCAATCAATCCAGCAGAGAGACTTACAACAACACAATTGCTATTGCTAGCTAATCTTTAGGTTGTCTGCGTGGTCGCCATATTTGTGTTGTTAGCATCTGTCATTCTTAGGCGAACACAAGTTAGTTTAGATTGTTGGTCAACAGAGAGTGTTGGCCTTAAAAAAGACCACTAGGCCATTTTTTCGAGTTTTCTGAATATCTTCAAATGGCACCTATTCCATCAATTTTCAACCAAATTAAGAGATTTTTGAAACGATTATTATTTTTTGTTCAGAATTTGTTTGGCAGAATCCTAGTCTTTGGTAGGCCTTCCGAAATGAACTGACCCGGATTTTCAGACCTCAGATTTAAACATAATTATCTCACCAAGCCCTTTATCGGATATTTCCCAGCTTGAAAGATTTGAATTGGTTGTGCTAGAAGTCTGGCCTTTTCAGAAATTAAAGGCCATGCAAAGCTTGGTTCACTGGGAAAAAATGGGAAATATCCGATAAAGGGTTCGTGAGATATTTACATTTAAATTTGAGGTCTGAAAATTCGGGTCAATTCATTTCGGAAGGGCTACCAAAGACTAGATTCCGCCAAACCAAGTTCTTAACAAATAGTAATAATCGTTTCAAAAATCTCTTCATTTGGTTGAAAATTGATGGAATGGTAGCCATTTGAAGATATTCAGAAAACGCGAAGAAAGGCCAGGGGTATTTTTACCACCAATATTTGTTACTTGTACAATTGCATACGTTTACTTCAGGTATTCGGTTACACAGTCTACGGAGCCCCCTGGCAACCCGAGTTCATGGGCTGGGCATTTAACCTACCGCGCGGTCAACCTCTACTAGACAAATGGAACCAGATTCCCTCTGGTGTTGACATTCTCATCACCCACGGTCCCCCTCTGGGTCACGGAGACCGCACCCGCTACGGAGAACTGGTGGGCTGTGTGGAGCTGCTGAACTCTATAGAGAAGCGCATCAAGCCCAAGTATCACGTGTTCGGCCATATCCATGAAGGTTATGGCTGCACTACTAATGGAGAGACTGTTTTTATTAACCCTTCCATATGCACTGTTAGCTATAGACCCACCAATCTGCCTGTCATCTTTGATCTGCCTGTGAAGGATGGCAAAGGAAAAGGAGGTTCACTGGAAACTTAGATCAAATTCTAAGATACTTTTGGCATTAACTGAAGGAAGACTGGGTTTTAATGGGCATTTTTGCAGTTCAGCCAGGATTTTTATCTGATTTTTGTCCTCAAAACCCTGTTTTGAACCAGGTCTGTTTGTTTTCCGGAAAAAACTCAAGCCGGTTTTCTTTCAGTTTTTCGGTTTTTTCCAATAGTTATTTTCCGACATGACAGAAAAAAATTTTTAACAATCGTTTTTTATTGCAGAATTCAACGAAATAATGAGGAAAAAACCGACCACCCAACAGCCCTGTTTTGAACCCAAAAAATGTCGCTAAAGCCCGCTTTTGGTCATCAAAAAAGGTTCCTGAACGCCCCTTTGTACATAGTGCTGAAACTCTATTTTGAACCTGAAACCCACCCCAGCCTAAAACCCGGCGTTTAACCTAAATATGGTTTTAGTCAATTTTTTGCTGAATGGGTCATATAATGGTTCCTGCCTGTGTTACCTTCTTTTGCATGAGTTCAGAAAAAGTGAACATCCATTTGTTGCCGTCTCAATTCTGTCTATCTCTACTTGTAGCGAAGGGAACGCCGATTCCAAAGTTACTTAACTGTGATATTTGATACTGGTTTGTGTTTTGGTCTGTTCACAATTGACCTCGTGCTGAATGAAGTGTTATCCTGAGAAAGAAACAAGACTGTGCTTTATACTGTAGTACCGAGGTGGTCCTTGGCTACAATTCTTAAACAAAACAACTTCATGTCTATGTACGTATGGTCTATGACCTGTAAGTGCCGTCTTTTTGGTGGCCAACCAAGCCCGGCCCGGATTTTAATTTCTTCTGATACAGTCAGGCACTTAACGCCGTTTATGGTACCGACACCATATAAGTCGCCGAACGTGGGGGTACCATATATGGTACCACTACCTACGGTACCGGTACCATATATGGTACCGGCACCTTATATGGTGTCGGTACCATAAACGGCGTTAAGTGCCTGACTGTGATAGGCCGCCATTCAGTGGATGACCTCTTAAGGTGCATTCAGACTTTTGTAGAAAAGATCGCCTGGCAACTTTCCTGCAGAAAAACTTGTTTAAAGTATGAAACGCGGCGCAAGATGTTTCTGCTAGCGACAAAAATGTAGTTGAAAAAATTGAACTATTTTTGTCGGCCGCCTCTTTTATGTTGAATTTTCAATGGCAGCAACGTGTAAATGGTATTGTTTTAGTGCGAAACAACTATAACAATGCAGCAGAGCGCTCAACCGGCGGAAAATTTGGAAGAATCTCGCAAAAAATGTCTGTTGAGCAGAAAATTTTTACCTACACGGAGCGACAGTTTTTCACAGAAAAGTCGTTTGGCGATAATTAAGGCCTCAAACTTACAAGTTATAGAAAGCGGCCAGCACGAAGCTTTATGTTTAGGCACAAAATTGTGTTCGCCTGATTCTTGTGTTCTCCTAATCTATGATGTGTACTGGCCCATTTCTGTTCTTTATTTAAATTCTACTATATTTATTGGCTGTAGTGTTGTTACAATAGCAAAAATTTTCGTTTGACTATAACTATAACTACCACTGGTTTGAGTACAACTAGGGATGGGCACGTAAATTAATTTTCGTAACGCGTAACGTAAATTAAGCGCCGATTTTTAATTTACGTTACGTTTAACAATTACAGTAATTAAAAAAATCCGGATACGGAAATTAAACGAATACGAAAATTAAAATTTAGCAATACGTAAATTAATTTCCGTACGTGAATTAATTTCGGTTCCTTGCGGAAAACAGATTTTTCTGTTGAATCCTGAGCCCCGCATTGTTTTGTTGTATTATAGACATATTTTTGGTTACTACTGAATCTTAAATGCGACTTTTAAGGCTAATTTTTTGAAATTTTTTCGCCCTTGTCGCACAGAAGCCCAATCCTATTCTTCTGCTATACCGGTTAATTACCGGTCAATTTCGGTCGGGATATCCTTTAGATACGTTTTTAAAGGCTTGAATTTGTCAATATGTTATCTCCATGTATAAGAAAATAGGCAGAAAAGCCAGGCAACTATAAATTCATGTGTAGGTGTTGTACTACTGTTGGAAAGTTCGGGGTTGAAAAATAGGTTCAGGTTCAAGTCAAAGCCAACATCGAAATTTCAGGTTAAAGTCCATCTTCTAAAAAACCTGGACAATAGGTTCAGGTTCAAGTCCACTGATATCTCCAAAAACTGTAGAAATTTTGCGCTGCTTGCAACTTTTCTGAACTATAAGCCTTTCTACTGGCAGTGAAATACATAGATCAGACTTTACAGATCAGTGCACTTTCGTTTTCTGGCATTTTCAGTTTTGAAAATTGGTATAAAAACATGAAATGTTTAAAATTTTGTGCAATCCATCCGAAAATTTTACATAGTTTGTCTAAAAATTGCGCTCGAAATTTGAACCTATTGAGAAAGTCCAATAAAACGGAACAGGTTCAACTCCGGCTGAAATAAAATAGGTTCAGGTTCAAGTCCAAAAATTTCAGGTTAAAAACCTATTATAGATCCAGGTTCAGTCGGACTTGCCAACAGTATGTTGTACATTTAAAATGCATTCAAACAGAGAAGTGAAGTTACATAGTTTTCCTCACTACTAATCTTATATGTAAGACCTGTCATACAAAGCAAAGAAACAGTCAGTGTGCAGAGCGGAGTCTGTAGTACGTACGTAGTTGGCTAGTTTCTGCGGAGTTATTAAACGTTCAGCAGCTACAGTAATTCAGCCAAAAAACATAACCACATTTCTTTCCTTCCTTTTGGTGTGAAGTTAGATTTCAAATACGAATGCAATTTCAATCGAACAAACACAGAATTAAAATTTGCATTGCATACAGTTCATTTTTATGATTTTTCCGCGAAATTCGATTGCTACTATCTATTAGCGATTTTTGAGGAAAAACGAAAATTAATTTACGTATGCTTGGAATCTTAGTCGTTACGACGTTACGGAAATTAATTTACGTAACGCGTTACGGCAAGAAATTCGCCGTTTTAATTTCCGTAACACGTTACGAATACGGAAATTAAAATCTGGTAAAACAAAAATAACACGTACGTAAATTACCGCTTTTAATTTACGTTGCCCATCCCTAAGTACAACACAAGAGTAATTAATTTAATTATATTGTAGTCCAACCGTTTGACTACCATGACAATCTGTTTGACTACTTTTTGAAACAGAGCCAAATTGTCATTTTCACCGATTTATCATGTTTCAGTCAGCAGGTGTCAGTCAGAAATGGCTGTGATTCCATCAATAAATCATTTTTTATTAGAATAAACACTACTTTGCCTTGAAAAAGCTCTGCAGAATAGTTTTTTCTTTCCAAAATTTTTATTGCCACCATGACGTGCAGAAAACCGCCGTAAAAATTTAAAATTTATAATTGTTTTTCTTAAAATGGAAACCCTGGAGCGACGTAGAATCCGTGCAGATTTATTATTGTGCTACAAAATTTTAAATAACCTAGTTGAACTGGACCGTAACAAATACTTTAAATATAGGGAGGGTATTACCAGAGGTCATTCTTTTAAATTAGTAGTAAACAAAAATCGTATAAACGTCAAATCAAATTTCTTTGCAAATCGGGTAGTTAATCAGTGGAACAGTCTTACTCAAAATCAGGTTGCAGCTCGCTCATACGGCGCTTTTAAGAAAAATGTTTCGGTTAAAGATTTTTGTCTACGGTTCGGGTAAGAGCTCCAGAGCCACCGAGCCGTCTTTCATATCCGGTTATGTTCTGTCATATAGTCCTGGTCGTCCGTTTACTAACCCGTATTCATCTTATGTTGTGTACTAACACTATGTACTTTGCTCAAATAACATGATATGAGAGAAAATAAATAAAATAAAATAAAAATAAAAATTGTAAAAGAATTAGGGCTACTTTTAAGACCGATTAGAAAAGCGTGTTTAGAAGGCTAAAGTAGAGAAATAAAAAATTGAATAAGAAGCAAAAATGAAATAGAAAAAATAATAACACCTACTATGAATTAGGTTTCGACCACAACCTTGACCTAATTCAGTACTTTATCTAACTTTTCAAAATATTCTCACCCTGGTTGCTATAAGCAGGACTCTTAAGGACTCTTAAACCGCTAATTTCTATTAACATTATACTCAGAATGCTTTTACAAACGTTTACAAAGGCATGTTTTCTAAATTGTCTCACTCAGATTGGGCCGTAAACCAGCAAGAGATATTTTACACTTCCTTTTGCAGAATCCTCAGTACATAAATTGTGTAAAGGCGAAGACAAATAAGGACATACAGTACGGGTAAAAAGGGTTTACAAGAAGCCTTACTCTGAGTGGCCAAGACCAAGCGCAAGAGACGGATGTGCAAAGCGAGTCCGCACCCATGTGATAATTTTGAGAGGGTTTTTTTTTAGCATTTTGTGCAGTTTCATAACAAAAAAAATCCTAAAATGACTGGAACTAATCTGATTTTAGCTGCATTTTGAGCGATGTTTCAGCTAAAATCCAGACTTTATCACTTTATGGGAAAATTCCAAAAATAATTGGAGCTAAGCACATACATCCTGCCACTCCCAACAACCACATCGGATTATCAATCTTCATTCCAGAATTGATAGTCCTGATCTATAACAGGCGGAAGCCCAGCCTCGTCTGACAAAGCATACTGTATGTTGCAGTGCTGCAATGATTGGCTGTGACTGAAACTTCTGCAGATCACGTGATGACGACACAGCTGGGCGCACTGGGCTATGTTGACCTCGCTGTGACCTTCTATCACTGCAGCCAGCGGGGCTCTGCCTTCTGAGTGCCATTTGTATTGCTTCAGCTCTTTCATGTCCTCTACAAAATTCTTATCTCTGTCGGGGATGCCTACTAAATTCAAGCTTTGAATTCGGTATGGTATGGCATAGTATAAAGTTGGCGATTTGAATTCGATATGGTATGGTATTGTACAAGCTAATTCAGTTTGAATTTGGTTGGTATGATTTTGGTATGAATTTGGTATAGTAGTGGTACTGTAGTTGGCTGTGATAATGTCATAGAAGCCTTTGGAAATTATGCTCAATCCACCTTTCTTGAGTTTTTTCGAATCAAAACATGCAGAAAGGATTGGGAATATATTTTGACTTGGATTTTGACTTGAAAAGTAAAATTATCTGGTAAAGGCTTTTGAATTTCATATGGTATAGTTAGTATAGGAGGAGCTGTTTTGAATTTGGTTTGGTATGGTACTGGTACTAAATTCAAAGGTTGATTTTAGTACTAGTACAATTTTGGTATGGTATCTCTATCAGAACGAGCAGACTCCAAATGGTTTTGTACAAGTTTATATATAAAAGAAACGTACCGTATGCACACAGTGGTCGAAAGTCATTTCTGGTTCAGGTGGTGTCATGCAGCAGACCATTCATGTAGGTCCACACTGCACACTGACCATCGCCGTTTATTCCAGTGCTGTGCATGTAATCCCAAGGAGTGACTCCATCAGAGGGAGCCTCCCACCGTGTTCCATTCGGCAAGGTCCAGTACCAGCCTTCATCATATGGCTTGAGACTTGGTGCTGTCAACTTACGGAGACCAATCCAATAATGCCAGAAGCGCTGATTGTAGCCCTAAATCAACCCGAATTAGTCACTTCACGATTCAGCTTTGTCAAACCAAATCGTTTTTTATCATCATTCTAACACCGCTGGTCGGGTTGAAGAGCAAATGCGCCGAACTGACGGGAAACTCGGTTGAATCGCAGGCAGTTTCAGCGCCCGCCATATCAGTGTTCGGGGTTTTGCTCACATAGCAGATACCTTTGTGGAACTTGTGCAGCCAGGTAAGTTGGTTACAGTTGTTTTCGAAGGCTGAAACTTTGTTTCTCTTTGTGTTTTCTAACTCATTTAACTCAAACTGCACCGCTGCTAGGAGCATTGACATCGGGCTTGCAGATGTAAGTAGTCTCATCAGGCATGACCCCTACCCAAGTGCCATAGTGACAGGTCAACGGCTCTGTGCTTGCATTGGGCACTTCAAACCCAAAGGCACAGTGACCATCTAAACAGTCTATGACTGTCTGGCTTTTGGTCATCAGCGTAAAGCCTGGCTGACAGCTCAAAGGACCTGAAGATGTCATGTGCTCAACCACCTCACTGTGAACCTCGGGTGAATACAAGTAGAAGCCGTTTTTTGGGGTGTTGAGAATGGATTTTAGACAACCTAGACAAACAATTCTCGTAAAAAATCACTGAGACACTCTTCTAGCACCTATCGGAACACAAGTGTTCGCTAGACTACCATCCCAGGTATCATCAGCCGAACACTTCACAAATCGATCTCCATTTCTTGGTCCATACCCGGGCTTACAGATGACGCGGGCTATGGTACCTTGAGGAGCAGGATCTTCAGTTGAACTGAACATTAAACTGCCATCTAATGGTGCCGTTACGTCGCCCCTGGGGCAGCCTTAAATGGCTAATTAAACTATTTCACAAGGAATTACAGCACGCACCAGCTCCGATGCTAGAAAACAGATTTAAAACTATCCATATACGAAACCAACCCGGTTTGTCACAACTGTACATTAGTGCCGACAGCGAACAACAGTGGCGCTGAGGGTTAGACTAAAATGAAGAGGCCTTTTAAAAATATCGACCAGACTGCCAGGAAACTAAGATATTACTTCTTGTTTGTCATTGTAATCAACATACAATGGTGACTAACAAAGCTTTTATGTGAGTGCATTATGACTTCCCTTGGCCCTATAGCTTGGGGGATGTGCGCGGCAGAGTACGGTTGGATGATATTGGTTTTTTGGAATGCATATGATATTGCATATATCATATGCATGCAAAAATGAGATGTGATTGTTTTTTGCATATTTGCATATTTTTCAAGGTGGCCTGAAACCGATAACTGGCCGTTTTCCAAGCATTTTGGAGCTTGGTTGGAATCTCTATGCAATCTTGAGCATTTATTAGCCATACCTATTTTACGGATACAGACTCATCTGAAAGAAAAAACAATAGGGAAAACACAGTTCGACATGAAAGACGTCCCCCTTGCCAACCGTTTTTCAATAAAAACGGTTGGCATTACAGATCTTTGGCTAAACTACTGTTTTCAAGTTGGAATTTGTTCTTTCAAAATCTCGTATGCCTAGCCGTTTGTAGTCCTGTCGTAGTGAGGTTCTTGCAAAAATTCGCAAATTTGCTAAACAAGCTCTTTCATTTTGCTCAGCTCGAAACCAAATCGGCCAATCCAAACTAGCTCAGCTCTCCTTTCAATTTGTACTTTTTTGAGTGTCTTATGGATTTCCTTAAATAACAAAATTAAATTGTTTTGGCCAAAATCACCGAGTAAATGGCAATTTTTCGGGTGACCTCTTACATCTACATATGTATGGTATGTGAGATGAACTATACGAAACTGATGAACGTTCTTTGCCGTCGGCAAATCAAAAGGCGGTTACCAAATAGAAAACAGTCAGAGACGTCGGCTCCTTTACAAAAGGCAGCTAAATGTTACTTTGTGCGTTAATAGTGAGTAATTGATCGTCACAGACACAGTCAGTCCGGAAGGCGTAGACGGGTGAGTAGGTTAGTTTCTATATAAACAGCGGTCGTCTGGTCTGACCACTTTTTTCAACAGACTCGATGATGACTGCAGACTTTTTCTGCTTTGGTCTCTTAGTCTACAGCTTTGCAGGATTTGGCTCCGCTTTGGCCGCAGCAGGTATTATTATTTTGTTTTGACGACTGCATGCTTTCGCATGGTAGGGGGTATTTTATCAGATATGAGTTAGTGTTTGGGTACAAGATGTTTTTTGTCGACTTTTCTGTCAATAGAGCCTTGAAATTCTTGGACTCCATTTGGACAGGAAAAAACGATAAAAAGCCTGTTTTTTTAAGATCTAAAAGTGCCTTTAAAACTTATTCTGGTTTATACAAACTGCCCTACAACCTGATTTGGTTAAAAAAAGCCACAATTTCCTTTGCTTTTGAAGAACGACAAGGATTTCTTATAAAGGATCTCTTCTTTGTAAGAAAAATAATCGATTCCCTTGTAACAAAAGCTTTAGCAGTAAACTCAATCTGAATAACTTTGCAATAGGTCTCCCCAAAGAAAACCTACTGCACAGTGCAATATGCAGTAAATCAGTAACAGCAGTTTACGTGGAAAATAACAGCTCTGGAACGAGACACAGAATCTGTCCCCATGTGCACAACGATGACTCCAACTCCACCAGAAACAGATACTACGTGATGCCTCAACTGGAAGTTGACGCTCGGTCTGTCAGATACATCTATACAGAACAAACTGACACCCACTCGATTTTCTTTCGAGTCAAAATGTATGACAAATGCTTTCTAGAAGCGGCAAAAATAGCTCTGCAAAAAACCCTTGAGTATACCATTCAGCCATACCAGCTGGCCCCTTTTGTTATGCCGCAAATCGGCCTTCACCTGACACCTGACCCACATTACAATGCTTTGATATGGGTGCCCAACAAAGTTTACCCACAGATAGCGCAGAGCAAATATGTCTGGTTTGAACTGCATGCCAAGAACGAAAGTGTTGCCAAAAAGTTTGTGACTGGAGCCAAAAAGACACCTCAGCTATTCTTTAACCGTCTCAAACTGAAATACACCACACATGTTGGGAGCAGCAGCTTGAGGGAGGTCAAGATACAACTTGACAGTCTGAAGAAAACAAAAATAATGACTGAACTTGAAAAACAGATGCCGAATGCTGCAGAGGTGTATTTGACTGCTGATGACCTGAATGACTTGATATCAGAGACAGTAGAAAATGTCAAAGCCAATGAGTACACGAAGAATCAGTATTTAGAAGAAGATGATGCTGTTTTACTGAAAGACGTAAGTAAATTGTAGTTGAATTTTGGGTAAACTGTGTAGATTGATTTACAGCTATTAACAAGCGTTCTGAAACGGGAAAAGAGAACACTCAAATTGTTCACTGACTACCGATGGAAGAGTGCATTCTGGCATGCGGATTGGTTGAGTCCAGACAAGACTGCTAAGTTCCTGATGTACCACACAGTGGTGAACAAACAAACTGGAAGCAAATATTATCTTGAATTGAAGGCACTGAGCAGGTTCTTGGCAAAAGCATCTACAAAACCCCAGTTCGATTCAGTCGGAACAAGAGTGAAGGGTAATGATCTGATCGGGCAAGAAAGCACTGTCTTTCTAGTGACTTCATTCGTTTCAGGCAATGAGACATTTCTCGAAATTAATGCGACATCTTCAAGTTCAGTTCGAAACAACAAAACCACGAAAGCTGCATTTGCGCTCGAGTTTTTGAAGCACGACTACAAACTTCTCACTGGAGCTGAGTTCAACAATCTGTTAAAACAGAGTCATTCACTTATTACGGTCCATGGAGATACCATAAAGGAGAGAACAATCAATGTATATCAAATACAGAGACAAGACACGCAATTGCAAAGGCTTTTGGACATTGCATCGATCTACGTTAGAAACATTTTGATGGATAGTACCACTGCACTCAATTATCCAATTCAGCTAACACAATGCGCAGGTGAATCAGTTACTTAAATCTGTGATCCCGTGTGAAATCTCTTAATCATTACAACAGTTGAACAAACAATATACGTTTCAGACGATCCAGTACCTGACTTAGAAGCAGATGGACATTTCAAAGCAATGGTAGAACCTGAGGTACTGCACAAGTACTAATTGCGTAAAAACCTTGCTAAGAGCCAGTTGAAAGCCTCAAGTTGTAAACACTAAAAGACTAAAAATATGCGTGAATTTCTATTTCCGCGGGTTGCAAATGCAAGTTCAATTCTCTATACAGTAGTTTCAACTTTTATGCCATCGAAGCTCTATATCGTAAAACAGCAAGGGAGCCGCAAGAAAAATAATAAGTTATGAAACAACAGCCATATCGTGAACTAAGTTTACAAACGAATCAGAGTGCAGAAAGAGTTTAAACCTGGCATAGGACAGAGAAGGAGTGTTAGCCCCAAGCATGCATATAATAACTCCTCCATCGAGTTGGGTCAGAGCCTTAACGTCTGGCTGGAGCTCTCTTGAGACGATTTCTCCACCCCGCTTAAATTATTTAGTACTTGTGCAGACCTTTAATGCAAAGGAGTTGAAAGCTGTTATGCAGATGAGCAATGAAGACATGAATCCAACAACTACAAGTCCATCAGTGGATTTCAACTACCAAATCGTATATGTGGACACATTTCTGCGCTATTGCGACAACCCCTATGGACTCTGCTTACCGATCTGGCAGGACCCGAAAAAAGCCGACCTATTCTACTACTTTCCACTGCTCAAAATCAATGTCAAAGAGATTCAAGTGCAGTGTACCGCATTAGCGTGTACCGTCTCCTTTCCAGTCACACTTGACAACGACTGTTACATTGAAAGACTGTTGGTGTTTCTGAGTAAATTGCATGGAGAAGGACTTCACAGGGAAAACATTCGCTTGTTGCGACTGAATAACCTCAGCCTGAAGTGGGCAAATGAAACACTACTACCGAATGTTACCTTTCTTGGAAGCACTGGGCATGTGGCAAATTTCTACGCATCGGTAAAGAACAAGACAACAGGTCAGAAGTTAGTTGAACTGATGAAGAGTCATCCAGGCAGTCTGACCGACCTGAAAGTTCAGTACAGCATGATCAAGCAGAAGGTTCCTGGCAAATCGATTGCTGTGCACTACAACACCGTGGCTAAAACCAGGATCGGTGCTAAACTTCATGAGGAGATGCACCAATCGAAAAGCAGCCACTACTATCTGCGTTCAGATCCCTATAACACACTGTGCCAGGAAATTGCAAGCAGAATTGTCAGAGAAGAGATACAAGGAGGATACAAGATGAGTCCAAAGCAGCAAACGAGTGTGAAGACCCTAGTGGAACGGCATCTGCAGGATGACCAAGTGACCTTGAAGCATTCGACAGACAAACAGTGGGACTCCATCTTCTGGGAGAAGTGGACACGACCGGACAGAATTATGGGCTTGCTAGAGAAAATGGACATAGAATCAGCCAAGAGTGAAGGCAAATTCAGACTAGAGAAGAAAGCAGTCAGTCAGTATGACAAAGCAAACGAAGCAAATGGTGCAGTGCTGGACATAGCAATCTGGGCTTCAGTCAGCAGTGGTGTGGATGCAGCGAGTGTGGGCAGTTCATTTGTAGTGAACTTGACCGCAAACAAGCCTGATGAAAATGGTTCCTTTGTCTATGACCAGCGTCAGCTGGAAACGTTGCTGCAGTCTCTAGGTGACACTGTTGAGTGGACCGGAACCGGGTTCAGGATGAGACCAGTGAAGGTCCACGGAATCAGTTTAGTGAAGGTGCAGTCAGAAGCATCTTTCAGAATTTCTGTTCAGCAAGCCAACGATGTCACAGTGGAGAGCACACTCTCACTTAATCCAGTTCTTCCCAAGGAAGATGTTTGTACAGGTATGTTCCAAATTATATTTCTAACTTTTAGACGCAATTTCTCAGTGGATTTAGGTTCACTGCTCATTGCGATGTGAGTCACATACTGATTTTTGCTCATTCTTGCATACTGTAGGTGCTTGTGCGTACAAGAAACAATTAGAAACCCCAAATTTGAGCTCCGTCCAACAAACGCCCGGGTTCATATTCGTAATCAGCGGGTGAAACTGCACTAGAATAACCGGTTTGTTCTGGATTCTGAGCAAAAAATTCTATTTCAACTGCCTTTAATCAAATTGCAAAACAGCTCCATGCTGTTAGCCACACCACAACTAACGTGCATACAACATATGTAAATTTTGTTTGGCCTTTAGTGTTACATCTTTTTAAAAAATAATTTAATTTCAAGTTATTAATTTACTTGACAACAGCACTCAAAACACCAATCGCAGTAAATGCGCGCTATTATACTCTTTTCATCTATATTTTTGTATTTCTACACACAATTGAAGTGCTCAGAATTAGAACTCCCTCAGTCGCAAAATACCTGGTGTAGAGAAAAAGGCGATTTATAGTTCTAACCTAGCTGAAACAATAGAAGGAAAAGCCGATTCCAAAATACATGTGCCATTTTGAAAGGTGAATGGAATGCTACACTTTAGCAAAGTTAGAGCTCTTAAACGCGCTTCATTTAGGATTTATGTTAATTTTTATGAATCTGGAATTAGACATTTCTTTGGTCCAAGCACCAAATTAGATTCTGTTTTGCAGAAAAACGTGTTTCTATCGCTTTGGTAATAGGTGGAAATGCTAATCCAAAATGGTTTTTTGAGCACTTACATTCAACCACCCCCGTTTTTCTGTTAATTGATTTAGCAGAAAATCTAAAAAAAATGAATCAAGTTATTTTTGATAATAATTCATCAGTTTAGACAGTGTATCTTGGCTTAGAATTGATTACCATAGAAAGCAAATAGCCTGATTTTTCATGGTTGGTGATACAGTCAGGCACTACCGCCGTTTATGGTACTGGCACCATATAAGGTTGGTTCCGGCACCATGTAAGGTACCGGTACTTAGGGTAGTGGCACCATATGGTACCGGGACGTTTGAGCACTTTGGTGGTACCATATATGGTACCCCTACCGTCGAATTGGTACTGTACCGGTACATACAGTATAAGGTACTACTTTATTCAAATTTCGTACTGTATATGGTACCGGCACCATATGTGGTACAGGCACCAATGGTCATGAGTAGGGGTACCATATATGGTTCCGGTATCATATAAGGTGCCAGTACCATGTACGCTGACGGCACCATATAATTTGTCATTGTCAACCGAGATCGGGCGGCCATCAGGCAGACATGTATAGTGGGGGTCGGCGGAATCGGCCGATATGGTGTGCGTTGGACATCCCTATGGCCCCAAAGTAAAACCCTAAAACAGTTCCGCCCAACTCCCTCTGGGTACCCAGCAATGGCCATCCATGGTTCTCTATGATGAAGGCCATTTTCCATAGTAAAACTCCGAAACACCCCCCACGGAAATGACCTTTTCTCTGGGGGGGCGAGAAAACTCAGACCCGTGCTATGCAGCGTTCGAAAGCTCACATCATGGGCTTTCAGAATCTGTAATAAAATTTATGGTGATTTTTGTTGTTTCAAAAATAATCGATCCCGAAGTATCGATTTATCACGATTTTATCAGTTTTCAGCAGCCAAACAAAATGGTTTGGCATGAAAATTTGATGAGCATACTAGGTTTTCTGACACGGCAAATTCAATGGCGTGATCCATTTGTGCATAGGACCATGTGATCAATCGATAGCCAGCAATGGCCATCCATGGTTCTCTCTGATGAGGGCCATTTTCTGTAGTAAAACTCCAAAACACCCCTCACGGAAATGAACGTTTCTCTGGGGGGCGAGCAAACTCAGACCCATGCTATGCAGCGTTCGAAAGCTCACATCATGGGCTTTCAGAATCTGTAATAAAATTTATGGTGATTTTTGTTGTTTCAAAAATAATCGATCCCGAAGTATCGATTTATCACGATTTTATCAGTTTTCAGCAGCCAAATAAAATGGTTTGGCATGAAAATTTGATGAGCATACTAGGTTTTCTGACACGGCAAATTCAATGGCGTGATCCATTTGTGCATAGGACCATGTGATCAATCGATAGCCAGCAATGGCCATCCATGGTTCTCTCTGATGAGGGCCACTTTCCATAGTAAAACTGCAAAACACCCCTCACGGAAATGAACGTTTCTGTGGGGGCGAGCAAACTCAGACCCGTGCTATGCAGCGTTCGAAAGCTCACATCATGGGCTTTCAGAATCTGTATTAAAATTTATGGTGATTTTTGTTGTTTCAAAAATAATCGATCCCGAAGTATCGATTTATCACGATTTTATCAGTTTTCAGCAGCCAAATAAAATGGTTTGGCATGAAAATTTGATGAGCATACTAGGTTTTCTGACACGGCAAATTCAATGGCGTGATCCATTTGTGCATAGGATCATGCGATCAATCGATAGCCAGCAATGGCCATCCATGTTTCTCTCTGATGAGGGCCATTTTCTGTAGTAAAACTCCAAAACACCCCCCCCCCCCACGGATATGACCTTTTCTCTGGGGGGCGAGCAAACTCAGACCCATGCTATGCAGTGTTCGAAAGCTCACATCATGGGCTTTCAGAATCTGTAATCAGGGGAAGCGCGTTTGCGCTACACGGGG
>JASANB010005787.1:0-32360 GCA_030248155.1 Sabatieria punctata | reverse complement strand
GCACCTGCCAGTCAATCGGCTGTGGTTTGCGCGCTGTGGGGGGAGCCGGACCGACCGACCGATTGACCACTAGTGGACATGAATAAATTAGGCAGGCTGTCACTAATTGCCTCAATGTGTTAATAGGCGTCGGCCCGGTCTAATTAGCATAAATCGAATCGCTGACCATTGTCCAGTAAGCGCGCCAGATGAGCGTTTAGCCGTATTGCATTAGCAAAAAGAGGGATCTATAATAGAGCCGCGGTCAAAAACCGCAATCAGCTAAAGTGCAATTACCAGCGGACAGTGAGTGACCGGCGCGAGGCCGTAACGCGATTAACTCTGACCCTGAGTGACACCAGCCGAGGTCGGAACAAAATGCGATCGACGATAAACAGTAAAGTCCGAATGGCAGTTAGTTGGTGGAATGCAGTAAAGGCAGCATCACGCAAAGCACACTATTTATGTTTGTCTTGGACGAACGACTGGGGGGTCGGCCTACACACCTGTGGCGCGTTTTATATATGAACAATTCTCTTATGCAAAGACCAGATGCCACTACAAGACTGGAATAGCCAATTATGGCGCACAGCAGGGGCAAATACAGCAGCACAAATGTCAAGAATTTTGACTGATCACTAGAGGAAACCGGGCAGCGGTTTAAGAGCCAGGAAATTGACGCTCTAAAACCCGTTGGATAAACATATCATTAAACGAAGCCAAGAGTAGAAGAAACGATCATTAAGCCAAAGATTGGAAGTGAAATCGCAAGCCAAAGTGGTCGCGCAAGCGAGGTCGACCATTATTAAACGGGCAAAATCCCGCGAGACGACTAAAAAAGTCAAAACGACGGTTTGTAAAAAGGCCAAGCGCCACAAAGAGAAGGTCGACCGGTCCGACCGGACGCCGCACGTCCACAATGGGCCTAGAGCGTGAGGCGCGCGTCCTTGGGGAGTCCAAATTGGGGCCGGAAAATCGAGAGAGAGAGAGAGAGCAAATGGTCCAAGCAAAACACTGGCCGACTGCAAATGACAGCATCAAAAACGAATTTCGGCCTCACAACAACACAATCAGCCGGGCGGATAATTTTCGGCCCGGTTCGTTAGGAGCATAGAGCCTGGACGGACAGACAGACAGACGGTTTACTGTTATTAGGTGCAAGGATAACCAGTAGTGTAGGAGATTAGGACAAATTGACATTGTCAAGTTAGAATTCAATTCGCTGCCGGCAATCAATCAACTAATCGTAAAACCAGATTAGTTGTACGGCCGACAGGACCGTAAAAGTCACTTTATGGCCATTGACACTATGGTTTCCAGAAGATTTTTTTTACCAAATTAGCTAGAATTTGTTCAGCTCCCCGGAACGACTAAGCTTTTGAATTTTGCCCATAAACCTACTACCCCATACTCATACTGTTCTGTTTACATACAACAAGGCTAGCAGTTTTTGAGCAAGCCCGAAAAGTAGCTGATGCATAGGTGAGAAGAAAAAAGCACCGACCTGACTAAGCGCCTGCAACTGTCCCAGCCACTCTCCCAATTCCTGCTGCGCGTCCGTGGCCGCTTCCATATCTGAATCCCACTCGCAATCCGACTCACCGATCTCGGCGGCCGATCTAGAAACAAGAGGACATGAGATGATGAGACACATTAGAATGGCCGACCGCAGCTTTCTATCCAGACCTAATGGACTGTGGTAGAGCGTAGCAGACTAATAGCGGTGTGAAGGAAGGCATACCTAAGAAACCGAAGATACCGGTGTCGGATGGAAGCAGCTAACGATCGATGCGGCTTGTAGAGGCGGCAAAACAAAAGCCAAAGTGCAGGCAGGTAGGTACAACTATGAGCCGGCGCGGGCTGTCACCCGCTAACAATTTGATAGGGCGCAGGGCTGCTCCTGTTGTTCGTTGTGCGCAACGCAAGCACACCGATAAGACAGCGCAATGGAAGAAGAAGAGAGAGCCAAGCGATTGAAGCGGCGTTGAATTTTGAAAAATTTATCAGAGCCCCAAATTTTAACGACAATACACCTGGCTGGGCTGGGCTAGATAATAATCGTTTGACACGCTCGGCAGACAGGCTGGGGCCAGCAGGGAACCAGCGACGAAACCCCGTAACCCCGGCAAAAAGCTCCAGTGATTGATGACGGGCAATAAAGAGAGCCACCAAACAGAGTGTGAACGAAACTATAAATTTTAGCTGCCCAAATGAGCCGTTGCAAATCGCAGACTGCAATTATCTCAGAGGATCTCGTTATAGCTCGTACAAAAAGGTGGACGGAATCAAGGTTCAGATTTACAGAATATTAACAGTCAAACACGCAATTAGAAATTCTTGTAATGAGCCAGTCGGAAGGACGCAAAAACAAGTCAAACTTTGACAGAAATACAGGCATGATTCCCCTAAGAACTAACAATTAAGGCAATTTGGCAGATTTTTTGTGCAACATTATTATGATAAATGTGAATGCCAAACATAATTAAACACAGTTGAAAAGAGCCAATCAATAAAACAAAACCGAACAACGCGCATGTTATTCTTTTCCTCGGACTTCTTAACCCTCTTAGCCAAAACGCTAACCGATTTCTGTAGAAACCTCAATATTTTTATCTGCATTTCATTTCATAAACATTGCTACCATACATGTACTAGGGGGGGGGGTTTGGGGGGTTACTCCCCCAGCTGGAAAGGCCAAACCCTCCCTCACCCCCCCCCCGAGACAGGTTAAGGGACCCCTCCCCCGACCAAAAAATACAAGTACTAGTGGTGGCTCCAGTATTAACAAACTGGGTCAGAAATCACTAATTTTTAGCCTAAAATTCACTTGAAAAGCCTTTGGAAACCGAATTTGGCGCTTCCACTGCTGATATTTAAGAGAAATCGGTGTTTTTGGAAGCCCTTTTTGTCATTTTTTGCTTGTTTTTAGCTCTAAAAAGCTATTTGGCAGCTTAAAATTGCGATTTTTAGCATCCTTACTGAAAAAACGTGCTAAAAACGCATTTCCAGGCGTTCTGGAGCTTTTTGAAATTTTGGACCCCACCTCTGGACGAAACCCCCCCTCGACCCCCCATCTGAGGAAAACCCCACCTACCCCCCTCCCCCCAGGTCGGCCCGGAGCTGTTACATGTACGTATGATTGCTACCCACCTAAGACCAAACTAAGTTATTTCGTAAAGAACTGCGTTCCGCGGCCATAAACAAACACTGCTATCTCAGTCTCAACGTGACGCAGTCATCAATCGCAGTTTCCTATTAAACTCAAGTCTGAGTTACAATCCATTAAAACTCTGAAAAACATCAAACCCGAACGCGACCCGAACGCAAACGACTATTACCCAAATATGGGCCACCATTTCGGCTGAGGGGTGGTAAATTTGAGAAAATCCTGAGGGGTAGCGGCGGCTGATGAGGGAATGGTAAGCTAAAAAGACCGGTTTACTGGCTAAAATTAAGTTTTTTTTGGCTAATTTTCAATAAAATAAGCTATTCTGAGCTCATTTACACCTAATCTAGGCATTGTTATATAATTTTCTATACAGACTTCTTCCAAAAGATTCCTCAGGGGGTAGCGGCCGGCTGATGATTAAGATTGACCAGAGCCAACCAGGGTCAACCCCCCAGCCCTCTCCTTTGCCCATATCTGGAATCCACACATCAAAATAGACTCACGATTACCACAAATGGGTCGCGAGGCCTGGCGACTTACCCCTTCCTCAGTCAACCATACCCCTCGCTCGAAATTTTGGGGACATTTTGGAAAAATCGGCAATTTTACATAGTTTTTCGCAATTTGGGAAAATCGTCCTACCGCTCCATGCCCGATTCATAATCTATCCAGATTTTTCCGGCTCGTATGGGAATTTTACACCTAAAATTTGTCAAGCGTAACTTGTTACTGTGTTATAATAAAATAACCTAACGATTCGATTATATTGTCAGTTTCAAAAGAATCCCAAACGACAACAACAGAACAACGACACCACTTAGTAAGAGAAAAGACAACCCATTAAGTGGGCACGGGCACAAATGTCTGGGTTAGCAAGGCCAGGTAAGCATGCACAACCAATCTTCCAGCACTATGGATAGGACTTCTCTCTAAGTACACAGAGCCGAAACTCAAACGGGGTTAACTGACCTCATGCCAAGCAAGAATGTTCAGCACAAATCTTCTTTTAAGGGCAAATCGTTGGAAGTATTGAAAAGAACGGACGAACGCGATGACAAGAAGGCAAGGCAAATGGGGCTGTTTGCTCACAAACATCGACAGAAAGGCAAACAAGCAGACACAAGAAGTGTCTTTCGCAAACTGCTTGCGCAAAACACCTCCGATATGTCGGTAAGCAGTAGGACGCCTCAAGTTTACAGAACTTGGCAAACAAACAGAACAGTCATCAGTTCTAGGCGAGAGCTGACTGGGGCAGGCAGGTCCTAGTAGTTTGTCGTACAAAATAGTTGGGATCAACGGCAAATAATACCTGATTGAGTTGTCAAACGAGCGCAGGAACCAATAACTAAAGTCTTGGTCTGTCAGCCAGTCTCCAGTAGTGAGACTAACGTTTCGATTAGTGGTATAATAGTTGCTGGGTCGCGCGCGTAGCATGACTGCCCATTTAGTAGCAGGCACAAGCAAGGTTGACGGCAGATGAAATACAGAGACGGACAGGGGGTCCTCTAACTGCTCAGCTATGAATATTGTCGGGCGTGGACAGCGCGAGATTGATGGAACTAATAGCCATTGGCCAACTAAAAGCCCTCATGTCCAATGCAAACATAATATTTTCGGCCAGAAGAGCCCTACATCGACCCCCGGACCGGATGCTTGCCAAGTGAGTCAGAAGAAGACAACTAATTCGGGGGCGTAAGTTTCCAAGTTTACACTGCCGCCTCCGTCTGCTAATACTACTGGGAGCCACAACAAATGCTTTTGCAAGGCGGCATTGTTCTTGGCGCAACAACCTGCCCTCTCAGCTAGCCGACCGAGCAGCGGCAACAAAAACCAGCTGCCCTCCAGCCGGCGCCGTTCGTTCTTTGGGCCAGTTCGTTGGCTGGGAGGCTTATCTCTGCTGCTGGCAGCGCAGTCCAAGTCCAACTTTGCAGAGCGGCACTTGGCGATTGATTGAAGGCCCCACATGGACCCATATTGATACACATGTCTGCCAGTTAGCCAGTTCTGGCAGGCGCTCAAAAATCAATTCAATTTTGAGACTCTTTGTGAGCGCATCCAATGAGCCGCAAGCGACACTGCTGCGCTGACACGCGACCACTGAATGACCAGTCAAAGGGCACCGCTGGCTGTCGGCCCCCAGAGATGCCTTATTAGGTCTCTTAAGTTGATTAAAGCTGACTGCACTAGCCACTTACTGCCGACTACCTCAGCCCGACAATTAGTGCCAAGCCAGGTGTGAGAAACGACTCAGACAGAAATATGGCCATTCTTGCCTGGCAGACAGAGCTCAATTATGCACCCAAGAGAGCAGAGCCGTAAATTTGCCTCGGCTACTCAAGTCCCCAGTCGAGTGGTCGAAACATTAGCACCTGTCAACACAGATCCCTTGTTGGCTAGTGGCTAATGCATAGATTAGCGCATTGCCTGCCAATAGTAGCGTTTGCCTACTGCTGCTTTCCCACATTTGCCAAGTGCCAGAACAAATACGGAACAACAGTACATACGTACTTGCAGAACAACGGCTCTGCTGACTTCTCGTCCATGTTGCTATCGAGGCCCAAGCAAGCCACGGCTCCAATCTGGTCGGGTCGGTTTTTGCGGCGGTGAAAAAGTTGGGTGCCAGACAGACAGACTGCAGCAGCAGCAGCGGACAAGCGTGGTATCAGGCACTGCCAATGAGAGGCGACTTAACAGATCTGCCTGCACACCAGGCAAATGGTTGTCATCGTGGAGTGACTGACATAAATTAACGCCACGTCCCTGAGTGACAGCGCGACCAGTTAAAACTATCGGCTCCATTTCCCACAGTCCTAACAAAACATGGCACCTCTGGGTGTTCGCAAGCCATCATGACAGCTGAGCCGGCACTTTACTTGCGACGCCGCATTGCTCCTTTGCTTCGCTCTCTCAACCGGCAACTCTGTCTTTAGCTGGTTTCATGCAACAACAATCTGAATGACGCGATTGAAATCGGCCGCAATTTGCCGATGATTTTTTGTAGTTTGCAAAACACAGACTAACCTACATACTGGGCTGCACACCCGACAAAATGTAAGTGCTCACAGAATTTGCGAATTGAGTTTAACTGCAAAACAATGCGAGTCTTGACTGAATTCCAAGCTAACAGATTTTGCAAAGTCAACAACAATCAAACGATGACTGTACATAGTTAGTGGACCAAAAAGATTTATGCAATAATAGATTTTGATTAAATATTTTGCCCTAATACAGTCATACACTTAGTATGTCGCAGGGGACGGGGTTTGTGGGCCTGGCTTCGGCCAGGGGGTCTGTGCCCAAATTCTAGGGAGGGGTTTGGGCACTAAATACGCTCAAAAATCGTAATTTTAGGGCCCCCAACCAGGGGGTGTGGCCTAAAAGTCGGGTGGGAGCAGACGCAGAACCCCTGTTATATGTATAAATTCAATCAATTGGAACGAATGAAAAGTAAACTGTTTGCAGTTTGTGCAATAAAAAAGGGATATCTATTTCTAACATGAATTTAACACATTCGAATGTTTTCAATGTAGTTACGTACTACATGCTGTTACCAGCAGTGTCAAAGGCGATTCAAACCACAATTCAAAATCCTAGCCCTATCCATCAAGCGACAAATTAGGATGGCAGAAAAGCGAGACTATCGAAGAGCAAATTGGTGCGGCAGAAAAAGAACGGCCTAGACCCAACATCCATCAAGTAGTAGTGACCAAAAGAAACCAGCAGCGGCAACCTAAAAGCCAGTCAAAGTTTGCACGGGCCAGATGGGCACTCACCGGTTGCCGTGAATTCGGGCTACTCTTCTCTAAGTACACTCGGAGAGGCGGTTTTTTGTTGGGGCACTCGAGCACGCACAACTTAGCGAAAACTTAGTCAGAGGGGGCGCCGAGACATTTCATTCCAGTTTTGGCGCGGCACGATACTACCTAACCTACCTGCCCGGCCAATACCTGTTAGTCATCATATCAATATGCAGAATTCTGAACAGACCACAAAACTGGAGGCCTTTTCTTGGTGTTTACCGTGCAGAGTGCACGGATGACGCACAAACAAGGTCAGAGGATGTTCGTATGGTGCGCGCCGGTGGCAAAAATCACACGCTATTAACGACTCAATTACCGCCCTAGTAAATAATAATCATATTGAGACAGTAGACCGCTGGCTAGAATTACGTCCAGACAGACCTTAGAATGTGGGAAAAAGTGGCCGGGGGGCCTAAAAAGCCAACCGGCTAATAGGCAAACATGTCTGACTACCAGTGTCAATAGGAACTTAACGAACGTGCTCCAAAAAACTCACTCAGATCCATCGGTTAAAGTGTCATCATCGGCCATTTATGCGACTTTGGCAGTGAGTCCGAGGCAGCCGAAGCTAACGAATCAAAGCTGTTGGGGTCGGCAGAGCGACCGAGGGCGTAAAAACGAAATTATCGGCCGTCCGCAAACGAGCGGCCGAAATTAAATCAGCGCCCGAACAGACGCAGAGAGACGACCGGAAAACTCGGCAGCGCCGATACGCCCTATGGACGTATATTTGGCGCTTATGTGGCTTTACCAAACATACTGGTCTGATTGCGTGATCCCGGCTAGATCTGAATGGGTAATTACGTTTTCTAATGGCCAGTCGACCTCGGCCAGCGGGGTCCGGCGATAACTAACTGGCAATTCCAGAAGGAGATGCGTGTGGCCGCTATTTACATGCTTTGATACACAATTACCTCGACCAAAATAAGCAGCTGTCAACAGACCCACGCACTCAATGCAGCTGCAGTGCAGTCCCTGTACGCTAATTTTAGATGAAACAGCAGAAAGGCACTAGTCAAAGGGACTGGCACCAACTACTTAGAATCCAAAGCAGAGAAACTATAAACTAATTTAGAAACCTATAACTGGTTTATGTGAAACTTAAATGTGTAACAAGAGCACAGAATTCTATGGCTTCCTAATCTGTCAGACAACTAATTCTGAATTAATAGAAAGTATGTTCGCAATAGATCAATTGTTCATAATTGCTGATTATGCAAGGTGTCCCTATACAGAAGAATCTCCAGGATAAAAAGCAATACCACTGAAACTTCAAACAAAGAGAGATCGATGCAACCTTACCGTCAAATAGGAAACAATTTATGTAAGAAATAATAATTTAGGAAGAAACAAAAAATGCATTCATCAAGAGAAGCACCACTGTTTTGCTCACAACTGCGTACTTGGACAACCTGTACATTACCTGCTCAGCAAATGTCTAGTCAATAATTGAAAATTTTGGGCAATTCTAAATTTTAAAAAGCGTTCGACTGTTTTTCCGAATTAGTTAATTATTAAAAATGGCGCAATTAAAATTAGTAATTAAGAAATTTAGTAGAAAGCTTATTTTTAGCATATTTGTTCAAACTATTCCTTCTGTTATTTCGTTACATACAGTTTAGACAAAAACATTAAAAAATAAATAAACCAAATTCGAACAAAAGTTTCCATCTGTTACCGACCCATAAACCTTTACGCTGACTCAAACATTTCAAACACCAGCAAATTCTATGCTTTTACTATATTTATCCAGCGTGTATACAAGCAAAGCGGCGCAAAAATAGCAATGATTAAAGGTGGAAAATTGAAAGCAGCCTTTAGAATAGAATAGAATAGATAGATCTAAAAAAGGCAAGCCAACAAAAAGTGCGCACGGCCGAGCCGGCTCAGCACACTGGTAGGCAAGGCGGATCAGGTGGCCCGATTGGGGATTTTAAAATTTTTAATCAAAACATTTTACGACGGGCCAGCCGCCGCGCCAGCGCGTTTGACAGGCAATTTTGCGACCTGCAAAACTTGTGCGCCCCCTCTCTCACAGACGGCATTCAAAAAAGCGTTACGGCCACAAAGGAGCTAACCTTGACGGCAAATGAGACATCAGATCGGAAGAATGGGGCATCCGACCGCTATCAAAGATGGGAACTGCGATTCATTTGGCCCGTGACCAACCGACAGATGCCCTTTGCCGATACACTCCTCATCCTTCTTTTTTTCAGCTGACCAGTTTTTCGGACAAACCACACCGGACCGGGCCGCGTTTTAGAGCTACGGAATCTAAATCACGGCCCGGGATCGGTTGACTGAGATGGTGAGAGAGGGTGGTTGGGAGCAGCGAAAGGGTAATAAGCCTAATTGAATGTAAATAGGCTTCTGAGGGCCGTATGATGGATGCTCGAGCGCCTTGGACAACTGACTCACAAAGGAGCATTTGTCACGCAAAAAAGTGCCGATTAACAGCCTTCGAGATGCACGAGATGATAGCAGTCATCCCTTGCCGAAACATCTATTACATTGGTTGACTCACAAGTTAGTACAATGTTTTGGAACAGGTTAGTTACATAGCACATGCAGGTAGTAACAGACTACCTTAAGGGATATGAGTACAGTCCTAGCCTAGGGCCGGAATACAAAACTGTTGGTGCCAGTAGAGTACCCAGGGGTGTAGTGTGGGTACGCCCCCTGTGGTGGAGGTAGAAAGGAAAACTTAGGCAAAAATTAGTGAAACAAATAGATTATGATCTGTGCCTGTCTATCTTACGTTTTAATTGTGTTCTTGAAGGCAAATTTTCAGAAAATTTCTCGCAGGCCTCTTCGACACTGTTATTTTTTTGTCAATTTTACACTCTGAATACCTTTTAAATGCGTTTTGAAGGCCAATTTTGCATAATTTTTTCGCCCTGGCCCAACCAAGCTATAAATTTTACACTCCCTTTGAAAAATCCTGGGTACGCCAATGGTTGGTGCATGTCAAAATCGCCGTCTTCGACCATTGTCTTGCCGCAAATAAATAAAACCCTTTTTTATTTTTTTATACTTTTGTTCATGTTTATTTTGTTGTGATCTTCGGCGAGAAAAACAGTGAAAACATTATAGAGTATAGACATACAGGTAAGCTCGGATAATTTGACTCTTGATTTTTAAAAACAGGCTAGCTTGTAAATTAGTCGCCGCAGCAGCGTTCCTGCAGCTGCTAACCTATCTGTCTAAATTATACATTATCCAACATACATGTAACAGGTCATCCGCCGAAGGGGGAGGGGGTTGGGGGGTCTGGCGCCGGCCGGGGAGGTCTGAGCCAAAATTTTGGGAGGGGGGTATGGCACTAAAAAACGTTCAAAAATCGAAAAAAATCGCTAATTTGGGCTGAAATACAGCTAAAAAGTGCTGTTTTGCAGGCGATTTTGGCAATTTTTGTGTCTGAAATTGTAAAAAATTGCAAAAATTTGCTCAACAATTTACTTGTTAGAAAAATTGGAGGGGGGGGCGGCGAAATCGTCTCGGGGGGGGGCATCCGGGGGGTTCTGGCCTAAGTCGGGTGGGGGCAGACCCCCTGTTACATGTATGTTATGCAAGTACTGTATACTTAGTGCGGAAACGTTTCCTGAACATCAATGGAATAGAAAAACGATAAAGGTGTATTCATACTCGTGTAGAAAAAGATCGCCAGGCGACTTTTCTGTAGGACGACTCATTTGTAATACAGTCAGGCACTTAACGCCGTTTATGGTACCGACACCATATAAGGTACCGTCACCATATATGGTACCGGTACCGTAGGTAGTGGTACCATATATGGTACCGACACCATATAAGGTACCGTCACCATATATGGTACCGGTACCATATATGGTACCCCCACCTTCGGGACCTGTGGTGGTACCATATATGGTACCGGTACCATATAAGGTGCCGGTACCATATATGGTACCGGTACCATATATGGTACCGGCACCATATATGGTACCCCCACGTTCGAGGTCTGTGGTGGTACCATATATGGTACCGGTTCCATATATGGTGTCCCCATTATGCCCCCACCTTCGCGTTTTTCCGGTACCGGTACCATATATGGGACCACTCCGTTCAGATTTCGTACCATATATGGTAGTGGTACCATATATGGTACCGGTACCATATATGGTACCGTCACCATATATGGTACCGGCACCATATATGGTACCGGCACCCATGGCCATGGGTAGGGGTACCATATATGGTGCCGGTACCATATATGGTGACGGTACCATATATGGTGCCGGTACCATATATGGTACCGGTACCATATATGGTACCACCACAGTCGCCGAACGTGGGGGCACCATATATGGTACCGGTACCATATATGGTGACGGTACCATACATGGTGCCGGTACCATATATGGTACCACTACCCTCGGTACCGGTACCATATATGGTACCGGCACCTTATATGGTGTCGGTACCATAAACGGCGTTAAGTGCCTGACTGTAATATGCGCACCAACACGCCACGCGTCATCTTCCGGAAGATGTGAATATACCTTTAGTATGGAATCCTGTAACTACCGGTGTTACGGTATTTTTTAAAATCGACCTACTTCTCCATTTTGAGGCTTAGGCTTAGAAAACAAAAATTCGGTTATAAAGTCCGTTGAGAAACAAGCAAAATGGGCCGATTTTTTAACGTAACCCGATACAGTGGTTACACAGTAAACCATATTTAGCTTTTTCATTTTGCAGTCCATTGAATTGATGCTCAAGAGATGTTTTGTTTCCACACTAAGAATACGGTACTTGAACAATGCACAATTTTAGGTAGGTAGGTCAGCTGCAGATAGCTAGCCGTTTCCCCAACCAAGTAGTGAGTCACGTGACGACATCACACCACCACCACCACCACCACACAAAACAGGTAAGGCAGGTATGGATGATTTTATTATAATGATTGATTCGGTTGATTATTTATTATAGACTTTACGAAGTACCTACCTCTGTTTGATTCTTCTTTCTCGACAATCTAGCACATTGAATGAGGAAACGAAGCAAAAGAACACACACATATATTATTTTTGAACTTCTGTTCGAACTTTTTTAATAAAAAACAAATGAATTCATTTTTTCTTAAAAAATATTAAAATCAATTTGACGCTCTGATCCAACGCTCATACCTTTTGTTCCCCAGTTTCAGAAAAATTGCCAGTTAGTTCCCGTGCTTTTTCACATAACTTTTTAGTTAAATACTTAAACCGTTCTCACCTCAACAGCACTTCCGTTAACCTGTTGACTGCTGGGCTTACTACAAACAAGTTTTTTGAACGTTACTAACTTTATGCAGTTTAGAGCGTTGATTGTAAAATTGATGAGTTACAGTATCGCGAACTTCTAAGCCATTTCAATAACAGTCCGGACTGTTGTTGTAGATAGCGCAATTTTTAAAAACATCGAAATTGTAGCACCGATTTTGGTATTTCAACGAAAACAGAGATCCTAGATATATCATACAACCGAGAACGCTTTAGCTACCAAAGACATCTTTTGCCGCTTTTGCTTCGAAAATACAGTTGTTTAACCGAATTCGTTTCGGTCAGCAAAAAGTAGCGTATGTCTTTACGTCTTATTGTCCGCTTGAAGGATGTTTACTGATATACATAGGGCTCTCATGCATATTTACACTTCACAGCACCGAGTGCTTCCTACAACTACAAGCAAACGCATAATTTTCGAAAGTCATAAATTGCGCGAGTTTCTTCTTGTCTCGTCAGGACTGACAGGCAGTCTGCGTCGTACACTCTGCGAATGCTGAATTCCGAGTTTCCGCGGCGACAACTCAAAAGAGGCGGCTTTCAGCAATGCCGGTTTGTCCTCACAGTTTGGAATGGTCAGCAGACAGCTGCTGGGTTTGTCGAGGTATTGGTGACTGCCGAACCAGGTATTCTTCCGATTGGAAGCGGCAGAGTGTGATATTAGAGAGTCGAGGGCTTTTTTGGCTTCAGAAGAAACTCTTGTATCGCTGGAGTCTCCCATCTGTTCTAGTGCGCGGAGACGGTTACCTGAAATTGTTTCGTCCTTTTTTACAGCTCCGAGCAGATCAAGAAAACTAATTGAATTTCGAAACGACCAGACTCTGTTGCCCTTTTTGTCGCTGACATTGAGATGTACTCTTGGCTGTTCCTGTCTGCGTTTCTGCTAAATGCTGCTGCTGGATTCGAGTTTTGGGAGTTCGGTAGAAAGCTACTAATGCAAATTCCGAAGAAAAGCTTCATGCCCGTTCGGTCTCGACTTGAAATCCCGAAAGCCCAACTGCGTGTATTGAGATCAAAGTTGCTTGCAGAACTGATTAAGAGGAAAATTAGTTCCGGACCGATTTTGGATGACGGCACTTTTACTTACACCGGCAGTTGGTAGGCTTTCTACTGTATCATGTTTGTGTAAGCAAACCGTCAACAGGGTCAGAATATCGGTTCTCAAAACGCACAACAAATAAAATAATGTTGTCTGATTTCACACTCGGTAGTCTAAATTCGGAAAATAGTTGTCAAATACAGTATAGATAAAAAAAAATGTCCCATCGCTTTTTCGGCCTTCACTCAAACGTTTCGTTCTCAGTCACTTCTTTACCGACGCCGCGTCAGTGGCTCAGTGGGTAGCTCGCTGCCTCTGAGTCACGGCGGCCGCTGCATCCCTAGTGGTTGTAGTGGTTCATCCTCTCGGCGTGGCAAGTTTCTTGCTGCAAAGAGTTGGTCGTCGGCACAACGCTCCACCCAGGCCACCGAAAACTGGTTACAGTGAGTAGGTAAAATGGGAACCAACTGGATCTGCCGTTGCACCGAAAGCCGCTCCTAAAAGCATGCCGCGTTGGAGGGAAGATCAACGACGTCAGGAGCCGTCTGAGAAACCAGCATTACGGCCTATACCGGTTTACTCCTCCTTGGCCGGGCGGCCGCTGGGAGCTGTCAACACCATGACGTCACCACGCCAGGCACTCTCTTAGTACCTGGCGCCCAACAGCATGGCTTGAGTGGCTTGGCAGTGAAAGAAGGGCAAACGTCCGAGATGACGATATAAGGGGTAACGAAATGGACCGTGCAGGTCTGATCGTAGGGCCGTACATTGTACGACCCCCCCGCCAGATCGGATCGGATCGGATCGGATCACTTCTTTACCGATTTGGCTCAAATTTTCAGCAAAAATTAACAACATGGTTGGCTAAATATTCTGCAAGTGTGGTGCCAAAATTCCGACTCATACTGGTTTTATGACCCGAAAACTAGGAATGAGGGTGGTCCACGCAAATTTACTTTTTTTCGGTAATACAAGGAGTACAGGCCTGAAAGTTGCAGGAATGATTGGTGTTGCTATTGGGCATAACATACTAAGCGGGCAGCCCTGTAGCTCAAAGGGCACTAAAATGGAGGGGAATTTCAAAAACATGACGAAATATGACTTTTCTTCGTAAAACCGGCAAAATGACGATTCTAAAGATTTTCAATTTTCAAAAAACGCTGCAGGGATGGTTACTATGGTGTGGAACAGAGTTTAAATATCAGGTTCATTTATTTGTCGCACATCCTGCTACAATCTGTGTTGATTAACAACAGAATTCAGTGCTTTGATTCTAGAAGGTGCGGAATTCTTAACAATGGGATTTTCACTCATGTTTTTGAAATTCCCCAATTTTGGTGCCCTTTGAGCTACAGGGCTGCCTAGTTAGTATGTTATGCCCAATGGCAACACCAATCATTCCTGCAAGTTTCAGGCCTGTACTCCTTGTATTACCGAAAAAAATAAATTTGCGTGGACCACCCTCATTCCTAGTTTTTGGGTCATAAAACCAGTACGAGTCGGAATTTTGGCACTGAACTTGCAGAATATTTAGCCAACCATGTTGTTAATTTTTGCTGAAAATTTGAGCCAAATCGGTAAAGAAATGACTGAGAACGAAAGGTTTGAGTAAAGGCCGAAAAAGCGATGGGACATTTTTTTTATCTATACTGTAGTTACACTCTTATCTGTCATGCAGTCTGTTCTGCTATCAGCAGCTACAAAGTGTCAAAAAGCACAGATTACCCATTTCAACCGAAGGAAGCATAGAGTAGCGTCGTTTGGAGAGCGGTGCACTGGCAGAGAGGTTAGGAGACAATCGCGGACTCATTCTACTTCTCTTCACGTGTTTCTCGAACTGATCCCTGATTTGGTCGGTGAACGACGCCACAAGCACGTTCCAACCACGCACAGCGTTCGGACAGTTTTTTAACATCTCGTGGGAGGTGAATCGATGAGCCATCGTCTCTCCAAAACACTCCCACATCTCTGCTTTGAACCCCATCGAACTCAGACAACTGTGCATCAACGCTTCAAACACAAATCTTTGCTCTCGTTCGCCGCTTCGTAACGCGTCAATTTGTGTACGGTAACGGTATAGATGGTTATACTGTACGTACCTATAGCATCTGTAGTGGGCAGAGTTTTCTCGTTGTCAGAGCATTGGTCAGGACAAATGGCCATGTCCAAATAAGCAGCCAGCTGTTTGCCGTGCGCGTAGACCGAGCCCAGACTGGCTTCTCGCGCTTCTGCACGACGTTTGACAGCGCAGAGAAACAGTTCTCGTACTGTCGGTTCTTTTTCTGACATCACCTCGAACACTTTGACTGCGAGAGCCGTTGGACGGCGCAAACCGGTCTTGCCTGTAAGCAGAAGACATACAGTTTTTCGTTATGTTGGCTATGTTTGTTTTCTATGATAACCTTTGAGCATGTTCCAGGTGAGTCGTACCGCTTTTCGTTGCTTGTCGTTGAGGTACTGCAACAGACCATCCTGCTCGGTCTGCAAAGTTTTTTCTCTAGCCGCATTCCGTTTATAGTGTTAGACTACTGTACAACGTACCTACTGTAGGTACATGTAACAGGTTATCCGCCGAAAGGCAAACAGGGGGTTGGGGCCTGATCCCAAAATCATCGGTGGGAGGTATACATGGGACAGGTCCGGGCCGGCGAATGGGGAGGGGATTTGTCCGTCAGGTGGGGGGTCGAGGGGGGTTTTGCCCAGATGGGAGCCAAAATTTCAAAAAGCTCTAAAACGCCTGGAAATGCGTTTTTAGCATGTTTTTCTCAGTAAGGAGGCTAAAAATCGCTAATTTAAGCTGCTAAATAACGTTTTAGAGCTAAAAACAAGCAAAAAAACGATAAAAAAGGCGTTCAAAAACACCGATTCCTCCTCAATATCAGCAGCGGAAAGGCCAAATTCGGTTTACAAAGGCTTTTCAAGCAAATTTTCAAATTAGCGATTTCCGAGTTTGTCCGTTTATTAGTAATAGAGCCGCTACTAGTACTTGCATTTTTGGGTCGGGGGTCCCTAAACTGTCTGGTGTCTGGGGGGGTTGGTCCCAAACCCCCCTAGTACATGTACGTATGGTAGGACGAGAATACTAAAAAAGCGCTAAAAATTGCTGTTTCAATCTAACTATGATTAGAGCTGAAATCCAGGTTTAATAAAAGCCGCTGATCTGATTTACAGGGAATTAGCAATTTTCGTTTCTGAAATTACAAAAGATTTAAAAAGAACCAAAATTGCTTTTCAGAGAAACAGGGAGTTCTGGTAAAGTCGCCTTATTGGGAACTGGCCATATTTGGTCGCTGCTTGATCGGGCAGGCCTCCTCTTACGTGCATACGTACTGTATACTTGAGCCAAACAATCGAGTATACCGTATTTCTCCTGGTGCCGTCGTCGCCGAGCGGCTGGTCGTGGGAGGGCATGGCCACCACTTTGCCTCTACTTTGATTAGGAGAGGGCGTGCGACTGCGCGTCGATAATTTTCGGTCAGCTTCCATTTGGCGTCTGTCCTTTGACTGCTCGTCCCCACTCTTCAGTAGACTATCTTCCTTCGACCGTTGGAGTCGAAAGTTGCCGCGCAACTTGACTATTCTTTGCGCTATGTATTCGACCATAATTCCCAACACACTAGCTGATGGCCGGCCGGGGCCTCGTTTGGGCCCCGGTTAAGTTGCCGTTTCATGGTCTAATGCATATGTAAAAGTTAGAAGACAGGCCAGCCAGCACCTAAGATGGCTGGTCGCCTAAGTCATGCATGACATGTTTTGCCGTTTGTTTTAGTCACTTCCTTACTCATGCTTATTTATTGCTTCTTTTATTCAACTCAAACATTAGATAAGCAGGACAGAGCTAGAATCTCGGCTCTGAGTGGTTTCAGTGTGCAGGATTGACCAGTCACTATCGTAAATTTGAATCATTCCCGTTTTCCCGCCGAAACATAACAGCACTGCATCCAAGTTGAACAGAAATAATTTTTTATGGGACATTCGAATTTGCGCGAACCAGAACCACCGATTCAAATGGGGATCAAAGTTTTCACACGATGATGTTAGTTCGAAATTGACCGTTTCACCGCCGCAGACCACTACGGTATTATTGTATACAGCGGCGCCGTGGAAAGCTCTTGGGACATGCATTGATGCAACAGAAGTCCATTTTTGGATGTTGGGGTCAAATTTTTCTACTGAATTATGCCACTCAGATGAATTCATACCGCCGATTGAGTATAGAAACCCGTAAAATGAGACCATAACGAAATGAATTCGTGCAAACGACATGTTCCCAGTGAAATGCCATCGGTCCGATACCAATTTTTCACAGCTTTTAAAGAACTCAATGCCGTTCCAGCCTCCGCAAATGTAAACAACTTCTTCTAAAATTGAAATTCCCGCCTGCTCGTCTCGCGCCACGTTCAAATCGGCAATAGGGTATACGGTAGCCAATACGGTATCCAAAATCTCCGTGCTGTGGAGGTGATGTGAACCGTTCCAACCGCCAGCAGTCAGAATTGAAGTACCGTTTTGTAACAGAATGCTGGAATGTCCAAAACGTCCGACAAACATAGTGAAATTGGTTTCCAAAGAGTGCACAGGATCAAGCGGATCCAAGAATTCAATCGAAGTGCGAGTGGTGGCTGACCGACCGCCCATTAGAAGAAGGTTGTCTAAAATACAAGTGAGCTTCTTCTAAAAAATAAATACCTATAAGAAATTGACCTCACATTTCATGTTGCAGTACGGCCCATAAAAACCTGCGGTGCAGATGCATTTGTAGCTACTCTTTTCCTGGAAGCATGTCCCGTTATGGCATGGTCGGCCTTTGCACACATTCTCTAAACCACCACATTACCTTTTAACCGTTACCCCAAGAACTAATTACCTCTGCCACCGAAAATAACTATGATTAAAGTGCCAATTAGAACAACGCACACGACAGCAACTAGAAATCTCTGAAAGTGAGCAAACAAGGCTGAAATGTCCGAAGAGCCAGTATAGTTTTAAAGACGTACCTTCTCCAGCCAGCCAACTTTGCCTTGGCAAGTTGACATTTTAGCTGTTGGAGCAGCTGGCAGAACGCTATCATTTACGGTGGCTGGAAGAGAAATGAGAAATGTTTTTCAAACGAAACTACACACGTCATGTCTAGTTTTACGCTCTGACTAAGCCATAACTTTTCTCCTACGAATTACGTACGTACGCTTAACATTCTGATGGAAAAAATGGTCATAAGGTTGGTTCCTTGCCTGCCCAGGGTTCAGCATCAATGTTTAGCTTCTTTCGTTTAGTCTATTGTAAAGGTAAACTCTAAGAAGCAGCAGCTGTGGCCAGCTGATAATTTTTCCGCAGGTATTTTAACCAGTAATTAGGTTTATTGGTTCAGCTGTTGGCGAAAGAATATTTATTCCATAAATCTACGTACTGCTGTGCCTTATTCTGAAAGAACGCTCTACCGTATTTTTACCGGAGTAGGCTAACAAAGCGAGTTGATTTCAAGTGCGTTAGTTTTCAGATGAGTTTAGCAACACATAACATGGAGGTTCAATATGTAATAGAACTTATGGTGTTCGCTTTTGCATCTGTTTCAACGTTCTTGTATGTCATATTGCTGGTGATGTTGTACAGAAAGCGCTCAGTGGAGCCTTTTAACAACAGTTTCTTTGTTTTCTGTTTCTCACTGGGCATTGCTGATTTGGGTTCGGTATTTGCTCTCTACCTGCTTCACATCTTTCCACACTGGAGACTGATTGACTGGCAAGCAATTGCTGCCCGAAACAACTACATGCTCTGGCTAGTAGGATGGTTGGGTGAAGCCAGTAATTGGTTATTCGGATGTGCTCAGTACGTTGGCATCACAATACTTTCCTTCAATCGATATGACAGTGTAGTGGATCCTTTGAAGGTTTATATTATTTTTAACTCTGACTTTATCAGTCTATTACATCGTTTTCAGCTGTGGTCCAAGAAAACTCTCTGTATCGCTTTGTTGGTGCAATGGCTGATAGCAGTTCTGTCAGCTGTACCAATCGCATTTCAAACTTTTGCTCCTAAACCAGAAAGATACAGTCTTTATCCATTCTACACTGTCAACTATGGACCCTATATCGTGCGTAGCTTACTTGTCTTGAAAAAGTATTAAAAAAGTCTACTGGGGAAAGCAAAAATCGAATTTTAACAAACTTTGATAGCTTGAAACAGTGGTAAAACACAGTCTAGCTTTGGTAACTAATTCATGGGAATTTTTCTCATCATTCGCATTTCAATTCTGATTAATCTTTTCACAAAATTCTCATGACAGATTTAATTTGCTAGTCTTTTGATCCTGCTTACGTTTTCAGAATGTATCCGATAATTTTCCTTTCAGGCTCATCTATTCACGATGGTTTGTGTGTCGTATGTACTCATTACAATCAACGCTGTTCTGTACTTTCGCATTTACCGCTACATACGAAAGAAGCAAAACTCTCAAAAACGTCTTTCTTCCTCTAGCCAAATGTACGGCGGATCGGCCGTCTCAAATGTAAAGCATTCGGTAGGTAGTGACTTTATAACTTTTACGTTCTCAGTATTGCAGAGCACGTTGCGTCTAGTGGCTTTTGGGCTAATGCTATTTGTGTTCATGTCAGGCATCAACCTGTATCTGGTGTTGTTGATAGTCTGGAGCTCATTTCATATCTCGCATACTACAGCAATAATCTTGGAGTCGATCTTGATGCATTGGTCAGTTCTGTTCGCCGTCTGCAATGTGTGGCTGTTGTTGGGCTTCAGCAAACCTGTCAGAAAGGCATTCATTCATTTTGTTTCTTGCCCTTCAGCTGCTAATAATGCTGTACTACCGGCTGTCACCTAACGGCATTCCTCCATCCAACCATCCAAGCGTTTGTTTTATAATGACATGAATGTAACTGACTCGCTGTCTGGCTCTGGTTTCTCTTATTTTTACAGACTTTCTCTTCCTACCTCCACCACAAAGGGGCTGTACCCACTCTACACCCCCTGGATACGCCACTGCTCAAGTGTTAGTGAAATTGGTTTATCTGTCCTGTTGGACGCAGCACGTACGTTTACAACAGAAAATCATTTGAAGCCGAACTGAAGACGCACAGCCTTCGGGCGGAAAAATTTGCTAAACTTTGACAATTTTCCCCGTTTGCGGAGCAGATATTTCTCTAGATCCGAAGGCAAGGACAACTTTGGTTGCGGCACTTGGTTTGAGTCCGGTTGAAAGTACTCTACAACCGCAACAATTTGGCTAGAAGTTGAACAAAGTAAAAATACCTTGCTCACCACCGCTCGTGACGTTCAAGATACCGAGGAAACCTGTTGTAAGAACAAGTAGCAAGCATGCGCGTGACATTTTTGAATGGTCGAATTTCCAAGCCTCTCTACGTATATGGCGAAATCGAACAATGTAGACTTATAAAGTTCGTATTTGAACATAGACATGGGGCGGTAATTCAATAGCAACCATCCGATTTGTTAATCCACTAATCAATCATATTATTATAAAACGTACAGTATGCTAAAAATATATGTTACAGCTACACAGTGCATACCATCAGTCTGGCACTTGTCGTTTATTACCATACCATATTACCATAGGCTAGTGGTACCATATTACCCCAGTACCAACCATATATCGTACCATGGGTAGGGGGTACCGCATATGGTGCCGGTGCGGTACTATGATACGAAATCTGAACGGAGTGGTTTGTTTGTTTGTTTGTTTGTTTGTTTATGAGTTCCACTGTCCTTTCGGACAGCTCAGGGCACCCCTCGCTCTTTTCAGAGCCCTTCAATGGGGCAGCCCTGTGTACAAATAACCCTTCCCTTTGCTGCCAATAGGTGCAACGGCAGCGCCGGTTCGGTTCCCATTTAGCTACTGGCCATCACCGGCTTTCGGCGGTCTGGGTTGGGCTTTACGCAGACTACTTCCAGTCGCTTCGACCGGTTTCCAAGGCACAAACAACCGCTCTCACGGATGCCGGGGCGGCCGTGACACACGGGATAGCGTAAACTACTTGTGGCCGAGACGCGACTATACCATCTATGGTACGCCGGCACAGTTGGTGTAGTGGTTTAGGCCGCATAGCGTTGGTCGTGCGCTCATCCTCTCGGCGCGGCAAGTTTCTTTCCGCAAAAAGTTGGTCGTCGGCACAACGCTCCACCCAGGCCACCGAAAGCTGGTGACAGCTATAAAATGGGAACCGACTGGATCTGCCGTTGCACTGAAGCCGAAGCCACTCCACAAAGCATGCCGCGTTGAGAAGAAGATCTACCATTGCAGAAGCTGTTTGAGAAACCAACTATACTGGGGGAGCCCTCTGAGCCCAGCTCGAGTCCATGAGTTCTACGTGTCCTTCAAGCAGAGACCAAGCGAATACAACCTCACCGAATGCAGTCTCTCCATTCCCCGTCTCTCCGTTTTCCCACTTTGGTGTGAGTTCGTCGTCTCTCTTCCACCCGCCGCCCAGAAGTGGATGTTCAACTTCGTTTGTCAATCTGGTTCCCCGTTCTCTTCATTCCCCTCTTCAAGTTTGGTACAGTTCGGTTCGGTTCAGTTGGCAGTAGTTTCAAGTTCCACAGTCCCACGTGTCATAGTGTTCCTCATCTTCCAGTCTCCCAGATCCACTCCAGCGGCCGTCAGGCACAGAAGAGGCCCTCGCGACGTCTGTTAGGGAGAGTGATGAAAGATTTATTTAGATAGTATTTAGTATTTAACCCACTCATCTAGTCTGTAGATTCATTGTTTTGTTTTTGACTATCTTAGAGGGATCGCTCATAACTTTTCGCAGTGTGTAGCATGTGTGAGTACGTTATTGGGCTGTAGATAACAGCCGAAAAGTTGTTATTCCGTACTTTACAAAAGAGATAAAACGTTTTTATTCATGCGAGGAAAAGTCGCGTGAGGAATAGTCGCGCGAGGAATAGTCGCGCGAGGAAAAGTCGTAGCTAAGAAAAGTCGCGCGAGGAAAGTCGGCGAGGAACTGTCGCGCGAGGAAAAGACGTGATACCGATAACTTACGGTCCCAACCTGCACAACGACCATGTAATTCTTAATTTTGAGTTGAACTTTGTACAGAAACAGAGAAACTTTGCTTTTAACAAAGACAACAGCCAAGGCAGCTACTCAAGTCCGAAATCAGCTGGAATGAATGACGAAGGTACATTTAGACACAAAAGTTTAGCAGGTTCTCAACAAAACTTGGTTGAAGTGAGTCCTGCATCTGTTGATAAGGTGGCCATTCCTGGAGTGATAGAGTCAGAATCTGAAAGTGAACATGACACTGAGCTTGCAACTCTCCCAGTGAGTTCAGTCAATCGCCCAATAACTGGAGAACAGACAATCAAATATCAATGTTGATGAGCGGCAGTACCCAGACCGAAATTGCCCAGGAAAACCTTGCTGCATTTTACTCTAGCACTCCAGTATTTAGTGCAGTTTTAATTTGTTTGTAAAATCTATTAAACAATAGACTAGAGCAGTTAGAATAACTGAAAAAATGTGCATTCGTTTGGAAACTTGTTCAACCAAGATAAAACACTGAACCTCCTATTCGGGAAAACCGGGATTACCGGGAAATGAGAATACTGGGAAAAACTGGGAAATACCGGGAATATCGGGAAATCGATCAAAAAACATGCAGCTATAATATTTTTCTGTGGTGGTGTGAGTGTGTGGTAGAGGTGCTAAGGCACACAACAGTTATAAGTTTTATATTGGCGTTTCTTATTTAAAACCGACGTTCTTTCAAACCAACAGACACACACACTGATCTAGTTTTCGATTCCCTTTTCAGAGTCGGCCAGTCGGCCTTTTTATTAAAGTCGTTCCCAAAACCAGTTTCTCTATTTTGATTACGTAATCACAGCTACACTCTTACATCCCTCCCCCGTTTGTTGAAATTATTTGTAGTACAGAAACAGAAAAATCCATAAAATCAGATTTCAATCCTAACAGAGTTCGTTCTTCTTTAGCCGCAATTTCTTCAGGTATGCGCCAAATAAGCACGAATGAAATCAACTGCGTCCAGAGAGTTCTCGAGGTCGGTTGTTTCCGTTTGGGTTCCACATTCCTGAAATTCCTTCATGTCAGTCTGTGTGTTGACATCTTGCGACGGTAAAGCAGGTTCTTCGATGGGTTCTGGGTTTCGGGTTAGGTTTTGGTATCGCAATTGTTCAAGTGTCAGGCGTTGAAGGGGTTGAGAAGTTGGGATGGGGTATCTGGCCAATATAGACTTTTCTTCTGCTACAATCCTGTCCACAATGGCTGAAGGGTCGGTACCGATGTCTCTCAAGTCCATAAATTCCCAGTTAATGTTGCTAAGGTACAAAGCTGGCGCAGAGTCGAAAACCAATTCGATTTGGCGCCGTACACAGGGTGGATGCCAAGTAGGGTTCTCTTGATTTCCAGTATTTCCGAAAACAGATACATAGAGTTCATCCAACTTTTGTTTTATTGGGTTTGGGGTTTGCGGGTATCTGTAGAGTTGCTCAAACAGGAAAAGAAAGATGTTGGAGGGGAACGTGTACTTTAATTGGGAGTAAATTTGATGGACTTCATTACAAAGGAGAATCAGTATGGAAAAGGGAAGGAAAGTGATGATTTTCAGACAGATCTTCATGGTCGCCGACGCTTCCAACTCGTTTGCTGGGTTTCGATCTCGATTTTTGAGGAGGAAGCGGCCTCCGAACATTCCAATCTTCCCTCGATCGAGAATTTCATCCAGATTTTGTCGGTTCATCAAACGTTGTGGGGTGTTTAGAAGGAATCCGGGTTTTGAAAATGGATGGGTATTTCGATGGATCTCCTCTCTTGGGTGCATGGCTTAATTTCTTCCTTTCTTATTTCTTGCACCAAGTCGTCAGTACGTACAGATTTGTGTAAATGAGATGCCTAATCCACTGTGTCGGTAGTTGTAAACTAGTTTTTCAGGTCGCAACGGGTCGAAGTTCTATGCCCATTAATTATTCTAGTAAGATCATAGATTCCGACGGCCTGATACAATCTGACGGGCGACGCACGCTCCCAGGTCAACATTCCTTTTTGCCACGGTTTAAACAAACAGAATTACTATATGACACGTTCTTCTGTACATGATCTATGGTTCTTTAATTTCGACGCGAATTGCAGTGCTCTCATTCCTTTGCAGACATTCTATGCACTAATTCCGGGGTTCCAGAGGGGTTATTCTAATTTCTGAGGGCAAAAGAGGAGTAGGAGGGTGGAAGCTTTTAACGTTGCTCAAATTTTCCCAGTGACCTTCACTGTCTTCTGGTTTGTCCATTCGTCTGATTCTTACTCTAGATGGTGCAACTTCCAAAATTTCAAAAGGACCGTGCCAATGAATTGCCAACTTAGGTGTCTTTCCTCTTCCAGTGTATGGTCTCCAAATTTTCAACAAATCGCCGATCTTAAAAGGGTGTTCTGATGTTGCAAATCGGTCATAATAATATTTCTGTGTTGCCTGTGCCTTTTCTATACTTTTCCGAGCTAACGTCCATGCCAATGTCAATCGATGGGTAGTTTCCAAACAAAAATCTTCCAAATCTATCTGGTACACGGTTTTCTGAGTCGATAAGGCCATATCGGTCGGCATTCTTGGTGATCTTCCCATTAAAAGTTGAAAGGGACTAAATCCAGTAGTGGCGTTTGGGGATACTCTATAGGAAAACAGTACTCCTGGTAAAAATTGAGACCAATCGCGTTGATTATTAGAGACATATGTGGAAATGGCTTTTACAATAATTCCAATGGCTCTTTCTGCAGCTGAGTCACAAGCGGGGTGGAACGGGGTGGTAAAGGTTTTGTGGGTTCCCAGAATCTTTGTGAGTTCTACCATAAGTTTCGAGTTGAATTGCTTTCCACGATCAGACAACAAAGTAGCTGGAGGGGAATATCTTGCAAATATTTCGCTGACGAAAAGTTGGGCTACAGTTTCTGCAGTGGGATCTCGAATCGGGAACGCTTCTGGCCAACCGGTATAAGAGTCACTAAAGACCAAAAGCCATTTGTGTCCTTCTAAACTTTCTGGATAGGGTCCAGCTAAATCACAGTTTACTCGAAGAAACGGGGCATCAGCCTTAAAGGGGATCAAAGGGGGTCGAAGTCTTTGTCTCGGTCGCTTCCTAGCTTGACAAGCAGGGCATTCTTTGCAGTACTGTAGAATATCTTGAGTCATGCTCGGCCAGTAGTATCTTGGTTTCATCTTGCCATAAGTTTTTTCATATCCAAAATGGGATCCTCCAAAAAGATCATCATGAAACGCTGTCAAAAGGGGTTTTCTGAATTTCTTTGGAATCGCTAGTCTGGGTACTGGTAAAGTTTCTTTTTCTTCTTCTGTTTCTGCTTCTTCTTTCTCCTCTTCGGCTTCTATTTCTTCTGTTCCTTCCTCTCCCGTTTTGCTCAAAGTTCTGGGAATGCCAACGTCTGCATTTTCTTGTACATAGTAGAGAATGTTGTCTATGAGTCGAAATTTCTTACTGTGTTTAGTTATCCAATCTTGGATTTTGGGTTCATCATACACCATAGTTCCATCTTCTAAATACTGTATGAAGGCTAAAAGCTCTGGGTCTTCTCTTTGACTTTCTGCTAGGTGTATTTCGGAGGGGAGAGTTGATTCCGCATTTTCTTCCTTCTGGGTAGAAACTTTGGTATCTTGTGGGGGTGTCTTTGGTGGTCTAATGTTTGCAGTTTTACCAATTTTTGGTGCTTTAGATGCTGAATTTGGTTGGGTGGGGGTCAATTTACCAATGTTTTGTTTTTTCGACTGGGATCTGGTTATAATGGCGTTACAATTGGAACAAGTTGGTTCTTTCTGTTCTTTAGGCTTTGATGGTTCTAGAATATTTAATCGACTGAGGCAATCGGCATCTTGGTGTTCTTTTCCAGGTCTTTGGATGATTTCCATTCCGTCATGTTCACTCAAAACTACGGCCCAACGTCCAAGTTTGTTGTTTGGTTTGGCGGTTTTCTGAATGTGAGCTATGGCTGAATTATCGGTGATCAGGTAAAACTTGTGACCATAAAGGTAAGGGCGGAAATGTTTAATACCAAAAATGGCGGCAGCTCCTTCTTTTTCATGCACTGTGAGATGAGATTTTCTAGGGGGAAATTTTCTACTTGCACAAGCAACGATGCGAAAGTTTCCTTCAGCATCCTTTTGTCGCAAAACGCAACCCATTGCTTTGTCACTTGCATCTGTTGCCAAGTAGAAGGGTTTCTTCATATCCGGATAGGCTAACACTGCATCTGAGGTTATCGATTTCTTGAGTCTTTCGAAGGCGGTCTGCGTTTCTTTATTCCAAGTGAACTTGCTGGTGGGTTTCAAAAGGTGGTACAGTGGTCTGGTTATTTCAGCGAATCTAGGGATAAACTTGTTGTAAAAGTTTGCCAATCCCAGAAATGAGTGGACTTCACTGGAGTTTTTTGGGACAGGGTATTGATGTAGAACTTGAACTTTCTTTGGGTCCATTTTAATTCCTTCTTTTGTGATCAAATATCCTAAGTACTGTACTTCACTTCTGGCAATGGAACACTTTTTGGTTCTCAGCTTCAACTTGTGTTGTTTCAAACGTTCAAAGACCGCTTCAAGATCCTTGAGATGAGTTTCAAAGGAGGGGCTAAAGACGCAAATGTCATCCAAAAATACAACAACCGATTGAAATTCCAGACCAGTCAAAATTGAACTCATCATTCTACTGAAAGCTGCGGGGGCTCCTGAGAGTCCAAAGGGTAGTTTGGTGAAACTATATAATCCAAATGGCGAGGTGAAGGTAGCTTTTTCTTGTGATTCTTCATCCAATTTCATTTGCCAATATCCCGAGGCTAAATCCAGAACTGAGTACAGTTGGGCTCCATTTCTTCCTAGGGCATCAATTACATCATCGATTCGTGGGAGTGCAATAGCGTCTTTATTTCTGGTTACTGCATTGAGTTTTCTGAAGTCGACACAAAGTCTGAGGGTTCCATCTTTCTTTATCACCACTAGTAGGGGAAAGGCCCAATTTCCTTTTGCAACTTTGATCACGTTCTGTTCTAACATTTTCTGGATCTGTTCATAGGTTTTATCTCTTAAGGCTAATGGTAAACGGTAAGGGGACATTTTGATGGGTATTGCATCACCAGTATCAATGTGGAAAACAGCTGCTTCAGTTGTTCCTAAGTCCATTTCTCCAGCTGCGAAGACACACTGATATTGTCGAAATAGCGTTAGCAATTCTTCTTTTTGTGTTTCTGTTAAACAGGACTGTGAAAGATCTAATCCTTTCAGAGGGTCTTTTTCTTGGTCGTCCAAAGTGGCGTTTCTTGGCATTGATTTGATTCCACAGGCATTTTCATTTTGGGGTGCCAAAGTGGGTTCTAGGATTTCTTGACATTCTTGAAAAGGAGTTACATGGCCTATAGTGGTTCCACAATATAGTTTCATTGGTGCTTCGAATGGATTGCATATCTGGATAGGAATCAAACCGTCTTCCGGTTGTACTAACGCTCTAGCGGCCAGCACTCCGTATTTGTCCAAAAACTTCAACTTGGGTTCAAAAAGAAGGGGATCTTCTGTTTCCATAGCTACTATACCCATGGCCATAATACGGGACCTTGGTCGAATGGTGTAGGTTTCTGCTAAAGCTACAGGAATGTTCTCTCCAGTCCAACACGATCGCATTCCTACAGGTACAATTTGGTTACCATTACAAATTTTGTTTTGACCTTCTTTTGTACAATGGTGGTCCACATCGATGATCTGGTTGTCTAAGTCAACCAACATGGGTCCATATCTTTTGATCATGTCGTTTCCAATAACAAAAGGATAGGGTATATCTGGACCAACGTGTACCAAATGGGAGAGGGTTTTGTTGCCTAGTTGTACATCCAAATAGTAACAGCCACTGAATTTCAAATTTTCTCCAGTCATCGATATACATTCCAAAAAGGGTTCCACTTTTATCTTGTTCTTAATTCGTTTGCAGTATTTTTCATCCATAAGTGACATCGTAGCTCCTGTGTCAAAAAGAGCTTGCAGTTGAATTCCTTGAACTTTTATTGGGACGACAGCTTGCATTCTAAGAGGTTTTGTGTTTCGAATTGCATTCACTTCTGCAGTAGATGGAGGCCAAATCGAATAACTTCTCCTTGTAGATGGAGTTCTGTTTCTACCAACTCTGTAGTGCGCCAATTGTTCGTCTAGGTTCAAAGTGATGGTGTGAGGTCGGTTGGGGTCTCTTCTCAAGTTTCTTAGTGGTACTCGTTCTCCTGAATCATCTTCGATTTCAACTACAGGGGTGGTAGGAGCAAGTAATCTTCTACGTTCTGCTGGTGTCATGCTGATTGCAGTGTAGTTGCTAGGACGAGGGGGTACTGGAGGGGGTTCATTGGTGTCATACGAATCGCCTTTGGTTTCTGTCCACAGTTTCCTAGTCCAAGTCCAAGCTTGCATGGTAGATTTCGGAAGGTTAACGTTCAAAGCTTGACCAACTATCAAGGGACAACAACATTGGATGAAAATGACCAAAGTGACCACTAGACAGCAACAGAATGTCCATACTTGATACCAATCAATTAATCCTCCACTAAGGAAAGACCAATAGCCTTTTGCAGTTATT
Organism: Sabatieria punctata; assembly: GCA_030248155.1. Classification (NCBI taxonomy): domain Eukaryota; kingdom Metazoa; phylum Nematoda; class Chromadorea; order Araeolaimida; family Comesomatidae; genus Sabatieria; species Sabatieria punctata. The sequence goes on along the minus strand of JASANB010005787.1, from coordinate 3,503 downwards.
CCAGCAGCAGTATCTTTAGCTATGGATTTCGGATCTCCATCTGCTCTAAGTCCTAATTGGTGAAGTACTTCTTGTTGATGTGACATGGTCGAAAATAAATCGTTTAACGAGATTCCAGTTTCTAGTTCTGTCCAATTGTGCATGACGATAAGTCGAAAAATGGTGGGTTTCATAGGCCATTTGAGAGTGTCTTCAAATTTATAAAGTTGAAATGTGGGGATTTCTCTTCTTTCTTGTACTTTTCCGGTTTCTGAGTGATAGATGTAAGTCTTATTTCCAATTCGTACAGGTGTCTGTTGAGCTAGGGAACATTCTAAGGGGCTGCTAGGTGAAGAATGTACTATGTTGGTCTGAGTATCTAGCCATCCATTGTGGGCGTGTCCTTCTAGGGAGAATGTGATGGGAATTTCCTTGTAACAAGTCGAATTCATGGGCAAAAATCTGTATGTTCTTGGTTCTAGAGGTTGGCATGGCCATATTTCTAAAACTATGCCAGAAGATCTAGCATACAGATGAGGGTTATTCAGCACAGCTCGCATGGCAAGTGTTGGTTCAGCTATGATAAGGCTCTTGAGTACTTCTAATACAGTTGACATGGAGTGACAGGCGTTGAGTAGTGCATGTTTATACATGAACTTCAGGTTTCTTGAGAGTGATATGGAAAGGGCTGTCAGTTGAGCGGCACTCAAATCACCAGTTACAATACCATCTGTTTTTGGTAGGTTCCGTTTCTGGGACCAAGTCGTTTTTGGGCTGTTTGAGTGAATTCTTCTAATTTTACGTCTTCTTGGAAGTGGTATGTGTGGTCGTTGCTGTTTGGGCATGTGTTTGTCTAGCCATCCATAAGCAATGACGTTTGGCGGTTCAGTTGTAGAGGTACTGGTTGTGGGCGTAGTGGTTGTTGTACTTGTGGTTGTAGTTGTAGTACTGGTAGATGTAGTAGTGCTTGAAGTGCTGGTTGGCTTTTTAGGGACAGGGGTGAAAATCTTGATTCTAAATCTTTGTCTTACAGGAGGCTTTCTTATTTTTGTTGGTTGAGGTTTTGGCGGACGAGTGATTCTTGTCTTCTTTGGTTTCCTGGTGGTTTTTTGTGTCAAACGGATGGTCTTGCTCTTGGTGGCTGTCCTAGGATTTGTTATTGGGAGCATGTTTCTACTAGTGAAGGTTGAAGAAGTTGATGTTTGGCTTTCTTTAGGTGGGCTAAAAGTTGTAATGGCGGCTTCTCTTTGAAGTTCACCATGGTATTCTGCGGCTGACACAAATCTAAATGCTAAACCTTGTTCTGACATCTGAAGGTTTTGGCCACAATCTTCAATAGTTTGTTCCGTTTCCCAGGTTAAAGCGAGTGTTCCATCTTCTGACAGAAAGTTTTGACCAATTAGTTCTCCTTTCAAAGCTTTAAACGGTAGGAATTCACACTTCTCTTTTGGGTTCTTTCTCCATCGTAAGTAGGTTCCATCTCGGAGTGAGCATTCTCCTTCTTCAAAGTCACAGTGGGTCACAGAGCCAGCGGAAGATTCCCAACTTGGAGTTCCGTGCCTCTTCCACACAACAGCTTCATACTTGAAACAGTTTGTGGCACTCCAACTAGCCCATTTGCAACAAGAAAAGAATCCTCCAGTGTAATCGTAGTGTACATCGTTCTGTGTTTTCCAAATATCTCCAGTAGTGGTCATCTTTCCTTCTTCACATTCGTTCCATCTTTCCATTCTCAAACATTCTCTTCCGGTTACAGGTACGTTGTGAGTTTCCTTTTCTTTGAGGTGGTTCACATTCATGAAATAGTTGAAAGTTCGGACAGTGGTTTTAGCTTTCTTACATACAGTAGCATCTGTCTTATATCTGATGTGGTTTCTTTTGTACAGCTTGACCATAACATCTTTGGGTTGTTCATTGGGGTTTTCCGGTACTCTAATGTTGCAGTCCAAAGGGTAGGGTACTTGCCATAAAGTTGAGCCTTCGTGTGTTTGGCAGACCATCAAGTGAGGGGCTTTAAAGTTTGCTTGAGTTCCAGGGATTAAGAGAAGCAAAATCAAACAGAGGGTAATAGGCGTTAAACAGCACAGCTTCGAAAGTTGGGTTGTTATTCTGGGAGACCTTCTAGGTCTTGGTGGCGGAGGTGGAGGTGGTGTTCTGGGACGATCTGGTTCAAAGGGTGTTCCTGGATCTCTTGGGCATAAGCTATGCGCTTTCAATCCAGTTGATCCAAATCCCTTTTTGCCTCTTAAAGTTATTTCTGGGTCTAAAGGCGGTACTTCTTGTACTGGGGGTGTGGCAATCTTGTCTAGAATGAGTTGGGCTACTCTGGTACCAGCGTGGGCTTCATATGTATTTATTCCACGGTTTTCTAATACTACAGCCACGTTTCCCAAATAACTGCTGTCTATTGTTCCGGCTTCTACATGGATGTGTTGTTTTGTGACTAAACTAGATCTTGAAGCTAGTCGGCCATTGAATCCTGGGGGAATTTGAATTTGTAGGTCTGTCAGACAGGTGACCATTTGAGAAGGGGGTATGCGATAGTTGTGTGCGATTGCCAAGTCATAACCGCTAGCACCAGGTTCCATTCTTTGAGGGAGATATGCATGATCTGTCAGACGGGCAATCTTCAGGCAAGTTGGGGTTTCCAGGCTATTAGAGGTTGACTGTGGTAGAGTTTCTATGCCAAATTCGGTTTGTAATCTACTTTCTAGAGTTTCAGGTCGATGTTGATATAACTGAGGTGGGCTAACTCCCAAAATCTTGGTCACAACCCAATGGCAGGTTCCCTTGTCCTTTAGTTGGGGGCTTCTTGGTTCTTTGGCTTCCCATTTACGTTCTGCTTTGACATAGACTTGCTGACCTAGTCTCATGTTTCCAAATTCTTGGGTGATTTTCCGAGGTAAATACAGTAGCAGGCGAGTTGGGTTAACTTTCACACCTTGATTCAATGCAGCGAAAACTTCTTTTGGACTTTCAAGTTCTAGTAGATATCCATCTTTTGCTTCTGAGTGTATTGTACCCATTGCTTCCATCTTGGACACAGTCAAGAACATTTCTCCAATAAGAGATAAAACTTTAGAAGGGCTTTTCTGTAGGATATTTTCGATGTATCGAATGGTAGCTTCTTGTTCCCAGTTTTGAGTTTGTTGTAAAAGTTGACACAAAGAAGGTGTTCTAAAGGCGAATTCTTCGTTTTCTTGGGGGTTTCTAGTACGCAACCAGTATAGTAGGGCGAAAACTTCAGTAGCTAATTTTCCAATATGTTCCATTTTCTCAAAAACTTTTAGATGTTGGTTGACTTTTTGGAGCTGAGTTTCCTGCAGTACACGCTCTGCGTCAAAAATAGGTAGTTCTGGCCGGCTTGTTGCTGTTAGTTGACAACTGCTATCTCCACTGCTTTTGTTTAGAATTTGCTTTTCTCCAAATCTGCGCAACTGATACTCCTCTCCTTCGGGACGTCCACTCCTTCCTTCCGCTTCTGCTTCACCTTCTGCTTCTGTTTCTATTTCTGTTTCTGCTTC
>JASANB010005786.1:0-67826 GCA_030248155.1 Sabatieria punctata | reverse complement strand
ATAAACGGCGTTAAGTGCCTGACTCGGAAAAACTCGTACTAAAAATACAGCTAAATTGGGGTTATCTACTTAGTGAAATTGTCAAACGCAACATAAAATTGGCCCCAAGAACTTGTTCCCACCATAAAGTCAGAGGTGTGGAAAAGGTTGGGTTTTCACATTTTTGGGTTACCTACCTAAGTTAATGGGCATTCTAAATACGGTCCACGTAACTGACATCCCAAATCAAGAGTGGGAAGCGAGGATGCATGCGATAAGATCGCAAGAAATATGTCGGCCTTCTAACGGGACACGCCGATGCCGCATCGGACAAGAAAATTATAGCCGCCCTGTAAACTTTGGCTGACCTAAGCGCTCTCTACTGCACATCTTAACTGGACGGCACAGCCTATAATGACACTATTTTACTGACATAACAGATTCTTACACTAAATGCAGCAAAAAAGCAGCAAATTTTCCACTAACAGAGAGAAAAATCGATATAATATGACAGTTTCGCGTTAAAAAAGCAATTTAATGTTAAGCTCAAATTTTTCTCCAGCGGCGTAGTACCCAGGATTTTACAAAAACAGATATGGGCAAGGGGAGCTGAGGGGGTTTACCCCGACTGGGGCGCTGACCTACCCCCTCAGTCAGCAGCTCCGATTTTTTTGGCTAGTAACTTCCGAGCAAATTTTTGCGATTTTTTTAGAACTTCAGACACTAAAATTGCTAAAAATCCCCTGCAAAACAACGCTTTTTGGCTCATATTAGCGATTTTTGAGTGCCCAACCCTCCCTAGAATTCTGCCTCAGACCCCTCGAGCGGCGCCAGACCCATAACCCCCTCCCCTTCAGCGGATGACCTGTTACATGTAGTATGGCTTTCACAAAAAAACCAAAACCAACCTGTGCGGGTTTGAGTCCATTAACCAGCGAAATAGTCTCTTGTACTGTCTCTTCCTTACTGCTACAGGAGCTGTATCCGGTTTCATCCAGTGGCGGCGATTCGCTGCCTTCCCCCTCTCCCAGCTTCATCTTGACCAAAGAAACTTTGTTTGAGCGTATGAAGAAAATGGCACGATTGAGCTTGAGAAACTGCAGCAGCTCTTTGGGGTTAGTTGCCACTTCCTGTCGCACGGCGTGCGAGAATCGCTCGCAAAACTTCTGGTACAGTGCATCCATAGGCAGAGGCACTTCGTTTTGAGCTTCGAGCACGTCGCGCAGAAACTCCACCGCCGTCTGTTTGGCGCGGGCGCCGCTCAACGGCCGGCCGTTTTCGTCCAGGTCTTGCTCGGCGTTCTCAGGCTCCGGCATGTTGCGCAGTCGCACCCGGTCACCCTCCACTACAAAGTAGCTGGAATGTTGCTGCAAGAACTCGGCGAAATCCTTCAGATGTCGGCCGGAGACCAGTCGCACTTCGGGAGCGGCCTGAGACCGGTGACCCAGCAGGCTTTTGATTTGCAGTTCGGGACCGAACTTTTGCAGTTTCTTTTCGAAAAACTGTACTGCTTCTTGTTCGTAGTCTCTGTTCTTAGACGGCAGGTCCTGCAACAGCGGAGAGGCGTGGCTGCCTCCCATCGCCATTTCGCCGTAAGCGTTTATGCTTATTTCGTCGCCGTCCAACTGGAACAAGGAAGGAAACTGGGCCAAAAAGCCGCGCAGACCGTCCTGGGTAGTGCCGACCGCTTCGCGCATTTCCGGAGAGAAACCACGAGCCCCGAACTGACAACTCAAGTCGTGGATGGTGCGTTTGCCGTTCTTTTGCATCAGATGGTCCATGAAGAAGAGAAGCGCTCGGTTTTTGGCGTCCTCGTCGCTGGCCGAACCGTTGGACGACGCCATGACTGACTGGTCGTAGAGAATCGACGGAGAATAAACCTTCTCGCAGGAGGAAAACCAAGTTGGCTGGGTTTTCCTTTAGCTCTTACTGCATTTTGACTGGGCAAACTGGGAAGGTTCAGGACAGAACGAGGCTGTTCTGACTTCCCTCTTCGAACTGGAATAAAGACTTTTTATGATTCATTCAGTGGCCGTTTTGATAAAGAGCAGTGATGCTTTATGCGACATTGACACACAATGGTATTTTAGGTTTGTTTTTGTAAACCCCTTTAGGTAAACACTGCCATTCCTGTTCGCCTACTCTTTAAATATCAATCATAATTCAATTGTTTCATACTTTAACTCAGTAATTTGCGCTCCTCGGTTCCAACTGGACTAAAGGGCGATTTTAAACCGATTAAAATAGGCTACACAGAATTGATGCGCCTACTTAACCATAGTTTGCGTCGAAAATTCGGCTTAACTGACTTTTAGGGGTCCCTCCACTATATATATTAATTAATCACTTTGTTGCTTAGGCTTAGGCTTACGCTGAGGCTCAGGCTTAGGAGGCAACTGAATACGGTAGATAAAATTGCAATGTTTGTTAGGGACCCCTAAAAGTCAGTTTTGCCGAAAATTCTGCCAAGAAATTCCTGCAGAAAGGAGTTGTATACAATACAGTAGGCCTTAAACAACACCCTCAGAGCTCCATTCACCTAGGTTAAGTAGTCCGGCTCCCACAAGACAACTGAATAATTGTAAACTCACGCCTATGCTCAGCAGTAGATCAGCTTTAAGCTTAAGACTGAAACAGAAGGGAACGCCAATTCTACACAGCGATTAAAAAACTTGCTTCTCGATGCAAAAAGGCCGAAAAAGCGCGCGCCGACGTCAAGTCAACCTAGCACAGACAGGTAGCGATCGTTATTGATCGATGAATAATCACGGTCTCGGTGAATCAGAAATTAATTAATAATAATAATGAATGAACTGGCTACGTAGCCGTGACACTAGTAAAGCAAAGGCTAACAAGCAAACAAGCTAAGCCCGTAGTGACTGGTCGCAGGAACAGAGAGAGCAACCAGCGCCTGTTCCGACGGCCGGCCAACTGACTACGACACAATCATCCTTCAGTCAGCAACCACCGCTCTTTAGGTTAGGCCGCCCGCCGCCCGCGCCGCGCACTATTGGCACAAACCCAACTCGTAGATAGTTAGCGCTGGATAGAGACCGAAGAATCAGTTATCTTCTTAAGCACAGACAGAGAAATTCCGAACACAAATGACTAAAGACGAGCCAACTTAGCCGGATTAGTTAAATTCAGTCTAGCCTGGTATTTGTTCCAAAATGCTTGTAACCAACTGTCTACGTTCGGTTTTTGACTGTAGCAGATGATAATCGCTGGATGAGGGGGGATGGAAGTGGAAGGGTAACTTTGATTTAGTACCACCACCACCACTTTTAACGCAGGGGGGTATATATATGTAATAGGGGGTCCGGTGGAGTCTGCCCCCAGCCGACTTATGCTAACCTCCCGATCGGGACCTCTCTTCGATTTTTCTGGCGACTGTTTTTTACGATTTTTTTGCAAATTTTAACGTTTCTAGTAGAGTGCGAACAATACCTAAAAAACCCAATACCCCAATACCCAATACCCAATACCAATACCTGAGACCCCCAATACCCAATACCCAATACTTGCGTAGCTGGTCCAAAAATTGCAATTTCACTGGACAGGTACATTCCAGTTGCGTAGACAAAATTTTTTGCACTGCAATTAAAATTTTTAAGGGCTGGTTGGGCCGTTGCCCAAGCAGTGCGAGAAAATTTTGAAAAATTAGCTTTTCAGAAAGCATTTAGAAGTCATCTTATCTTGGGCGTAAACTTTGCAGAATTAACAGTTTTGGTACTTAATGTTTCGTAATTCAGTCGTGTTTCTTCTGGCAAATTTTTTCCTAGTTTAGCCGGAAATTGTGTGCACCACCGCAATAGCCATGGGTACGGTACTGGTACATTATGTATGGTGACATTAGAAATGTCACCATTTTTATTTTAGATTTTCGGGGGAGGGGGCTCCGAAAAATCGGGATTTTGGAATGACGTCGTTTATGGACGGCTCCTTAACGCGAAAACAGCTTCCTAAACCGAATCATTGACTAACTTTTTCCATTTTTTCTGATCAAATTTTCAGGTCAACATCGATTTTTCCATATTTTTACGTGTCCCAATTAGTATTGGGTATTGGGGGTAAAAACCCCAATACCCAATACCCAATACCTGGAAAACACCCCAATACACCCAATACCCAATACCAGTTCGCACTCTACCTTATATGGCGTTAAATGCCTGACTGTAACGACGTTGGTAGAATCAGGCGAAGGCAAGGAGAAGAAGGATTACTTTGAGTTTTTCGACCGTCAGCAGAAAGTGGAGCTGTGCTGTCTGGACGTCACCACTGACAAGAAACACGCTAAAGTGATCAGCAACTGTACGAAACGACCGTTTTCTCTGCTTTTCTACTAACTTATAATCGAAGAAGTCTGTTTTCAGCCGAATTCGGTCATCCGCAATGGTCGGCCGGCGGCGGAATGATCGAATGCTTTTAGATGCAAGATTGGATTAAGCACACCAATGCCTGTGGACGTGAGTTGTATGGACATTTAAAGAAGGGTAAATGGAGAGACTTAACCCCCTGCTCCGCCCTCAAGTGGTGGGCTGTTAAGCTCAATTTTGGGATCACCCAACCCAGAAACATGCGCATGCCATGGTCATCTAATCCTATGACAGCAAATTCTTTCTCCAAAAATTGTTTGTGGGGTTAGTATCACTGACAACTGCATTTTCTAATAGTCAACAGGTTACAGCTATCGGTTTGCCCAGGTCCTCAGGGCCTCTCGACTAGTCAGCAATGCTGACTGTCAGACTTCGGGTGGAATCGGTGACCCAAGGTCTCCGAATTACATCAAGTTGTGGAAGGTTGATGGATTCTGCAAAAAACTTATAGAGCAGTTTTCGAAATACTACCATCCTGACCGGTGCATCTCAGTTGATGAGATGATGTACGTATTTACAAACAATATTTATTTCGCATCACTAAATGTAAGCCATTTCAGGGTGCTCTTTACGGGCAACTTTCCGTATTTATGCACTATACCGCATAAACCAATACCCACTGGTAATGCACAGAAGAAATCTCAATACATAACCTTCTAAAGAGCAGACTTTACAGGAATGAAACTATTTTGCATCTCCGAGTCAAGAAGCGGTTTTGTGGTGAATTTCACCATTTTCTCGAGACAGAAGTGGAAACTCACAGAGGAACTCGGTCCGACTGCAGCTGAGGTCATAGCCTTGATGACGCTTGAGAATTGCCCCAGTGCCAATCAGAACCTGCTGAACGACTGGAGACTCCTTTCTATGGATAATTATTACGTAATAATGATAATTATTACACAATTCGTAATTCATTCTGCCAACATCTCCACATGAACTAAAAGCAAGGTTTAGACTACGCTTCGTTTGATGAGCTACCTGGAATCAAACGGAACAATGGCAGTCGGTACAGTAAGAAAGGGCCGCGGTGTTCCAAAATGCATGACTAACGATCGCCGGCTGGATCCTGATCCGGACACGCAGGAATGTCCGAAAATGGAACGAGGTTTTAGCTAACGTCTCAGATGTTTTTTTGACAACTCTTGCAGGAGAAGCGAAATTTCTCCACAGTGGGTGCCTTACGCTTTGTACGTGGCTCGATTCTGGTCTTGTCATTACTCTGTCAACCGTCCCATGGTCCCGGGAGGAAATGACAGTTTGCACTCGCAGTATTGACAGTGGAAAGGGAAATTGGTTGGGGGTCTACCGCTTGCCTATGCCCACAGTTCTTGACATATACAATAAAGGAATGGGGTATGTAGTCTCAGAAAATAGATCAGCACTCAAATAAGCCTTTTCAGTGGCGTAGACCTGAGTGACCAAAAGATTCAATCTACGTTTCATCATTTGAGGAGCCCCAGATGGTACATGAAAATGTTATTCCAAGTAAAGTCGCATCACACAAATGAATCTAAACATAAAACAGACTTCTTCAGGGTGCCGACATCGCCCTGCTGAATGCCTCTATCATCTATCAACAAGCGCATGAACTGTACGGTGATATGCACCTCCGTTTGCTGCAGTTCCGCTTGACTGTATTGGCTGGTATGGCTGAAATGGCCAGCTCCCTAGAGGCACCCCCGACCGCTTTTACTGTGCCCAGTTTCCCGTCAACGGAGCAACTGAAAAAAAGGTTGCCTCGAATCGCAGCGATACTGAAGACTGCCACGGTTACGCCTGAAGTAGAGGGCCCTTCCCACATCATGATCGACAAAATCAGGCTTAACAATTCGCCGGCCCATATCCCCTGCAAGCTGACCCAACAGACCAGGTGTGTCGTGCACATCAACGACTGCAGAACCACCACATCCTGCTGGTTGTGCCGGCGAGCAATTTGCCTCGGTAAACACTTGCCTTACTCTACTGTTAGCCCAAATGCATGTTTATTGTTTAGGGACGTGTTGGGCCCGCTGGCACAATCTTCCTGTTGACTACAAATGACGACCCCCATGCCAAGGAAGCGTACCAAAGCAAACTTGCCCAGTCTGTAGAATAGAACAGTTGACTTTTACCTGTTTTGTCTGATGATTCTATTTCTGCAGTGTGTGATAAAGTTTGTAATCACAAATTTGCTATTGCTATCCATTTTCCTCTTAACGACAGTGTGAAAATTAGGTGCTCTTTTCAGAGCTCTGATTTGAAATGAAAGTTCGGAAATGAGGCTCGTTTTTTTACCAAATCCGTAATCCAAATCCAAATCTGTAGTTCGATCCGTACAGTTGCTGTGTTCGTTTTCTGTTCCGATCAGATGTGTCTACAAAGGTTCTTTTTAAAAAGAAGTAAACTTTGAGCTCACTGTGCAATGTGCTCTCCTAAAGTTTCTCTGCCGGTCCGATCCGTTTATTACCTAACTTCTGTCTCTAATTTCTTTTCTGCCTATCTTGTCAGGCATTTCTCTTGTCATTAATAAATACTATTGTGCCGACTGAGCGTTAGTCGAAACGATAGTTAAGATGAGGAATACCTGACTTTGTTGCACAAATTCGTATGGTTTCTGTGAGAAATGGATTCCGATTCGGGAGACCGACAATTGTTGGAGCCAACCAACCCGAACAGAGTCAAAGGTTGGTTTGTTTTTGTTCGCCTTCTCTCCAAACAGTTGTGCTCGCGAGAGATGCAAACTTCTACATTCCCCATACACCCTTGATGATTTTTTCTTTTTTAGATTTGGGGTGCTATCTCTAAGACCTCTGTTTTTTTAAATTTCGGCTCTAAAATATCGAAACAACAGAAATTTTCCATCTGAACTGCTGTAACTTTTTAGCACTATTTGGGCTGTCGTAAATTATCGACACTTTTGTGTGCACTTCTGAGAAAAAGTAGTGATAGCGATCAACAAAATTGTTGCCTAAAACAAAGTTTTTAGATGATTTATTAATAGTGTTTATTTAGCGTTATTGCATGGAATTTAGTAGGTGTGCTTAAAAATATAGCGGAAAATCAAAAAGTTTCGGTTTCGGCACCCTTCTGCACCGGAACCGGAATTCCGGTCGATCGCCAGGAACGAGGTGGGGCGAGGGCGTCTGGCCCGCTGAGAGTGATTGGCGGTTGAGGGTCGGGGTTAACTCCCGGCCCATGTATGGTGTTGGTTAACAGGTTTCGTGGCTGGTCGGTATTTAATTTGAGAACTTTCAGAACTATTCCTTTTAACCAAGCCGACTATTTCTGCCGTTCCGCAAAGTTCGGTGCTGGCTCGAGTCAAGGACTTCCTGCCTCAACTGGCGGCAGCCAATCAGCAGCTGAGCCAGTCAGACGTTGACCAATCACTGCTGACCATCGAACAACAGCACTCCAATGATTCGGATTCGGATTCAGATTCAGATTTGGATTCCTGCCACCAATCCGATGAAGATTCATCAGAAGCGCCGTCTCCGAAAGCTCCCAGAATAGAGATGGACGTTTATTTTCTGGAGCAGAAAAGTGAAGAACTGCAAGAATCGGAGAAGAAGTTGGTTGAAGAAAAATGACTGACCTTCTCTCTGTTCTGTTTTTGATAAAGATTCACTATTGTCTAGTCTGTTATGCGCTTGCAATTCAATCGGTTTCTGTCCATCCATAGTACTTTTGCTCTATGTTCCCATTGTGCACCCGTAATTTGCTGGAAGGCATTTTTAGCTGAGGTTTAGCTAATACAGGCAGGCACTTGGGCCATATAAGGTATCGGTGCCGTGTAAGGTTTAGGTGCCATATGGTACCGGTACCTTATATTAGAGTGCGAACAATACCTAAAAAACCCAATACCCCAATACCCAATACCCAATACTTGCGTAGCTGGTCCAAAAATTGCAATTTCACTGGACAGGTACATTCCAGTTGCGTAGACAAAATTTTTTGCACTGCAATTAAAATTTTTAAGGGCTGGTTGGGCCGCTGCCCAAGCAGTGCGAGAAAATTTTGAAAAATTAGCTTTTCAGAAAGCATTTAGAAATTTTAACTGGCTGTCCAAGAAAGCTGAGCTCTTCAGAAATTAAAGCCCATACAAAGATTGGTTAACGTACAGAATTTGGGCAAGATTGGAAGAGGGGTTCGTGAGAAACGTAATCTTAAATTTAACATCTGAAATTTCGGGTCAGTTTATTTCAGAAGAGTAAAACTCTGGACTACAGAAAGCTAGCTGGCCAGGACTTGTCCAAAGCAAAGTCTAAGCAAATGATAATAATCCAGCCGAAAATCTTTTCATTCGGTTGGAAATTGACGGAATAGCGGCCATTTGAAATTCACTAAACTCGAAAAAAGGCTAGGCGGTGGTTTTTTGGGAAACACTCTGTTTGCACGCATTACCTCTCCGTGCTATTATTGGCACTATTCAACTATCCGGACATTTTCGCCGTTATAGGGGAGTAATCATTTGGTGGGGGAAAAGGTTCACTAATTCCATATCGTACCCGTTTTAACTATTGTACTTTAGAGGAGTAATGGGCTACTATTGTACTTTAGGGGAGTAATGGGCTACTATTGTACTTTAGGGGAGTAATGGCACTCTATTGTACTTTAAGGGAGTAATGGCACTCTATTGTACTTTAGGGGAGTAATGGGCTACTATTGTACTTTAAGGGAGTAATGGGCTACTATTGTACTTTAGGGGAGTAATGGCTAGTACGGATTTCGGCCGCGTAAAAGGCGCCCGCCGCGAACTTTCTCACTGCCTTTATAAATTTGACGCTCCAATTTTACTATTTTACTTTAGGAGAGTAATCGCACTCTATTGTACTTTAGGGGAGTAATCCGAACTCTATTGTACTTTAGGGGAGTAATGGCACTCTATTGTACTTTAGGGGAGCAATGGCTGCCTGTCTGTCTCTGAAGTTGCTGCACTTGTATACATTCTTCTGAGAGCGTTTTAATGAATTCGACACTTACACTTCAAGAATTTTATTATTTAAGCAAACGTCAAGCTACTGGGTAGTATTCTCGAATCCAGTACATCATTTGTTGCCAACTTGGTACTTTGTCTTGTAAAAAACAGACTCGTCAATTTCTACAATGGTATTAGGGCCACCCATTCTAAATGGTCTCAAGTGGTCCTCACACCTAAACATTTTTTGCAATTGAATTTGCAATTTAGTGTTGGTTGTGAAATACCATTGTTGGCAGAGGTCACGAAAGGCATTGTAGGCCTCTACCACAGAAACATGCGATACGCCAATTTCTTGCTCAACTTGGGATATTTTTGTTGCAGGACTGTGAGACCAGATGAACAGCAGCTTTAAAACCTTATTCGGTGGCATATTGCCATGCTCGAAAATTGACCGATGTCGCACTGTTAATGTTGTGTCTGCGCAGACATTGCATTTCCACTAAAATGCAATTACAAGGGATAAAAGAGTAGTATAGTACGTGACACCCTAGACCCTATCTTGGACTAGTATGAGACGTCCAAGACAGGGTCTAGTGTATCACGTACTATACTACTCGTACTAGTATGAGACCAAAGCTGATTTATCTATACAATAGCTGTCCGGGATTGAAATTTAGTCACCTGTTTGCAACACTTTCTAGTTTAGCGCACTGCGAAAAGTACAAAATATGAAGGCTTAGTTCGATTTCAACCGCAAAATTTCAACTATTCACCGGTGTCCGGTCGTCACCCTCTTCGACGCAGATTAGATTTTGCTGCTGGAACACCGGGAGAGCCTGTCTGTCCACAGTACGTAGCAGCATAGAGTTTGATGTTTACATTCTAATTAAATTGGGTAGTCTGTTTTCAGGATAGTCATTGAAATGGAACAAGTGTAATTTCGTTTCATTCGCTGTTATTGTTATTGTTATCACCGAATTGTTACGACAAATAGTAAATCTATGCACTAAATGTACTGTACATACAACCCATTTATGCGAGTCGCTGAGAAATCGTTTCAAAAATTTTGTCTCAAACTAAAACTGTTCCCGACTGTCGTCCGTCAATGTACGTACAGCCATACATGTAAAAAAAAAAAAAAAAAAAAAAAAAAAAAAAAAAAAAAAAAAAAAAAAAAAAAAAAAAAAAACAAAAACACAAAAAGGTCCGACCCCCCTCAGGGCCTCCAGAAACCCTGTTTAGTCTCTTTCTCCCCCCGCCCGCCCCGATGCGTCTGTTTTTGTTGTGCCACATGGGGCCCTTGGGCCCATTGTTTGTCCCAATATTTCGGTCCGCTTTAGGGTTCGTCCCATAGGTTCGGGCCCCTTTTGTGTGGTGCTACCCAATTTAGGGGTCCGCCCCTTTTTGGGGTTTCCAAACCCCAAACGGGGGTTCCGGCACTATTTAGGGCTTTTGAAACCCAAATTAGGGCTCCGGAACCCTATTTAGGCTTTCAGGTACATCTGTAAACTATTTCACCAAAGATGTTAACACGATTTATTCTAGAAAATTACTTGACACAACCATACAGAAGTTTAGGGCGGTACAAAAGTATAAACGATCATACGTAGCTAAATGAAACTCCCATCCATCATGTCATTGGCTGGAGCTTGTAAATTGCCACCAGATGTTCCTTCCGAAGACTGACCATCAAATGAGCATCATCGGTCAGACAGAGATCCGAAACGAACGGTGAGCCAGGAGCGTCCAAAGTGAGACACCACTTGAATTGACCTTCTTGATCGAACAGCTGCAATGTCACATTCTGTCATTATGTACGTACACTTTTGAGCTAGAAAACAACACATTTTCAAACTAATCACAAAAGCTAAAAGTCGGACACACGTCCAGTAAAGATAGTCGTTGTACAGTATGCTATGCTTATAGAACCTGAATGCGATTTCCTTTGGCGTCACCGATGAGCAGGTTAGCGTTCGCATCAAACTGAACCCCCGACACGAATGTGAACTCTCCCTGACGATGACCATAACTTCCGAACTTGTGCAACAGTCGACCGTCAGTGAGATTTATTACAAAAACTTTCTGCACGCCTAAAACACCAAATTCCACAAGAGCACTGAGAAGCTACAAACGAACCAAGATCGGTCACTGCCAACTTGTCATCATAGACATCGATGAAGCGTGGTTTGGAGCGTTGTAGCTCCGCACTGGACAGGAGTGTTCTGGCAGCGAACTCGAATCTGCCCACCAGTCCGCCGGAGTTGGGATCGTAGAGTTGAATCTCAGTCTCTACCCCGGTATTTGCGCTGGCCAAGGTCACCAGACGACCCTTACCGTCCAAGGACAGACCTGAAACACTGTTGTCTGTCTTCCTCTGTGTCTGTATGTTAGTTTCTGTGTGTTTGTTTCTGTGTGTCTGTGTCTGTCTTCACTGTAAAGAAGAATGTTCACTACCCATGGGTCGCGCGAGTGTTGTCAACTGTCTGATCTGCGTTCCGCTCCGATCGTACAGGAGAATGCCGGTATTGTCTTTGATCGCTATCTGATCAGAACCGATCGGGATCACCGCCGACGGTTGGTCTAGTTCTCTGCTCCAATCTTTCGGCAGCAGCAGCGACGGTTCGCCCTCCAGTGTGTAGACCTTCACCTGTTTACACAGATCGTTTAGAACTACGTAGTACAGTCGCACACCTAGCTAAGTATACGGTACCGACCAATTTCTAGCATTCGCTCTTTCGGTTCGTATCAAAAGTTGTAAAATATAGATTGGAGTTAACAAATACAACAATAATAGCTGTCTCTAGTGCTGGGTGAGTAGAAAGCGAGTATAGACAACCCGCATCGCACACCATCCACTCTCGGCGAGATGCGTCGAAATGACAACCGAGCGGGTCCTTCAGACACGTGTCTCTGGGCGCCCAGTGTCCTCGTCTGCCCAAAGAACCGACATACACTCCACGAATGCCTAAAACCTTACATATAGTTTTGGCCACCTCTCCAGCTAGAAACCAATACACGAGTTGGAAAAATATTCCAACAGTCCTAAAATCGTTTAATTAGTCCTAAAAACCGAAAAGTATTTTAGCAACAGGGGGGAAGGTCGATCGGGTATCCAGGAATACCGAACCCAAGCCACCCACTTCATGTATGTACTACCGATTTTATGGGAAGAAATTTTTATGAAACACTGCCCTAAAGCAATGAGGCTAATAATGATGAAGAAAGAAATTCAGGTACAATTTCTGTCGTGACGTCGCACAGGAGTGGTGTAGAAGGACAGCACAAGATCGAGTTATGGGTGGCCAAAATAACATTGTCCTGTTCCATGAAACTGTTTTCTTCACCACCAGATACACTGGACAGGAGGACCAAGCACATCGAGCATTTGTCTATGCATACGTTTTGACTGAGCGTGGGTCAAATAACATTCTCCTCCAGCAAGTGAATGCCAACCAAAGAACAGCTGACTTTCTGATAACTTTCATTCTGCAGTGGGTTGCAGCCGGTATTTTATTATCACCTTTGTAATCATCTCAATATAAATGTAGTGTCAAACAAAATGTTACAGGTTCAAAACTCATGGCAGAAAACAAACTGCTTGATGATGTATATGGTGGAAAAAGCACGCTAATAAACAAGATGCAGGATCTACTGAAGCAACAGTTTGGTCAGGCGTGGAAAGACAACTATGTTCAGCTGGTTTCAACTGATGAGGAGGCTCCAAAAGAAACGGAAGCAAAGTGGGCTGAACTGATGGCCAGACTGAAACACTTGCATGGAACATCGAGTCAGCTGTACCCCACCTACTTGTACTCCTACATGTTCCGAAAAGGAATGAACGATGAAAAACTGTTCAATCATCTGCTGTTCTACATTAGAGAATACCACCCAGTAGAATAACTTTTAGTAGTGTACCCAGGGTGTGTGGGATCCAAAGAAATCGCTCAAAAATCAGATAATGTTAATAACACTGTTAATAATAATAATATCTTCAAATGACCGGTCATAATAGGCACTGTACATTGTAGTCCATTGAAATGACTTTGCAGCACGAATTAGGCCACAGTACACTTTGCTTGCAAAAATGTCGAGACATTCCTGTATAAAAGACTTCAATAGCTCCAAAAAATTACCGAAAAGTCCCCTAATTAGTGTAAGATTTAATGGAATGTTTTACACTAAATAGAATTATTTACAAGGCCTGTGTTAATAACATATTATTAACGTGTTATCAACATGTTTTTAACAGCTACCCAACCCTGGATGTGTCAAAGAAAGTACAGTCTAACCTCATAAATGGAATGCCAGATGATCCAATATTTATGTTCCATTTGGCAAGTTATTGTTAATTTGGCATTTATCGAGACTTCCATTTTCAAGGTTCGACTGTAACTGTTTATATTGTTAATGCGTAAGCATTTAGGTTCATATACTTCCTGTAATAGTGCTTCCTCGTAGACGCATACTGAGAATAGTGGACAATGTCATGCCCAATCAAGCCATATTAAATGCTGATTTTACTATGCCGGATCTGACATCTGCACTTGAAACTGGAGCAGACAAATGGGAAAAACGATGGAAAGTGCTCTCATTTTGTGCGCGTTGGGGACTCATTGCAAATGAAATGGCTTGTCCTGTCTGTCATGGGCAGATGTCACTTGTCAAACGCTCTGACTCAATTGATGGCTATAAAGTAGTTCTTTATTGTTTTTCTTTTATCCCTTGTAATTGCATTTTAGTGGAAATGCAATGTCTGCGCAGACACAACATTAACAGTGCGACATCGGTCAATTTTCGAGCATGGCAATATGCCACCAAATAAGGTTTTAAAGCTGCTGTTCATCTGGTCTAACAGTCCTGCAACAAAAATATCCCAAGTTGAGCAAGAAATTGGCGTATCGCATGTTTCTGTGGTAGAGGCCTACAATGCCTTTCGTGACCTCTGCCAACAATGGTATTTCACAACCAACACTAAATTGCAAATTCAATTGCAAAAAATGTTTAGGTGTGAGGACCACTTGAGACCATTTAGAATGGGTGGCCCTAATACCATTGTAGAAATTGACGAGTCTGTTTTTTACAAGACAAAGTACCAAGTTGGCAACAAATGATGTACTGGATTCGAGAATACTACCCAGTAGCTTGACGTTTGCTTAAATAATAAAATTCTTGAAGTGTAAGTGTCGAATTCATTAAAACGCTCTCAGAAGAATGTATACAAGTGCAGCAACTTCAGAGACAGACAGGCAGCCATTGCTCCCCTAAAGTACAATAGAGTGCCATTACTCCCCTAAAGTACAATAGAGTGCGATTACTCCCCTAAAGTACAATAGAGTGCGATTACTCTCCTAAAGTAAAATAGTAAAATTGGAGCGTCAAATTTATAAAGGCAGTGAGAAAGTTCGCGGCGGGCGCCTTTTACGCGGCCGAAATCCGTACTAGCCATTACTCCCCTAAAGTACAATAGTAGCCCATTACTCCCTTAAAGTACAATAGTAGCCCATTACTCCCCTAAAGTACAATAGAGTGCCATTACTCCCTTAAAGTACAATAGAGTGCCATTACTCCCCTAAAGTACAATAGTAGCCCATTACTCCCCTAAAGTACAATAGTAGCCCATTACTCCTCTAAAGTACAATAGTTAAAACGGGTACGATATGGAATTAGTGAACCTTTTCCCCCACCAAATGATTACTCCCCTATAACGGCGAAAATGTCCGGATAGTTGAATAGTGCCCTATTATTTACTTCCTTACTCTGTTTTGAAGCCGTTATCGATATTATACGGTATTTTGAAACAACACTGGTAACATTAAGCCTCGAAAGCAATTACTAGTACATTTTACACCAACGAATTTCTCCTCATGCGTACTGATACCGTGTTTCGCAGCGTCACACTACGGTTCTGAATGGTAGCACAACGCCAACAAAGAAAGGGTAGTATAAAATCCGTTGTGGTCTTGTCTCCAAGAGTACCATGTTTATAAGACTTTCATAAATAAACACCACACGAGTGTAACAACAGGTGCCTAGCGGCCTAGCAAAACAAACAGAAACATAACAACGACCGAACCAAGTCTGCGTTCACAGTTCGTCTTTGGATTCCGACTCCTGGTCGGTGGCATCCTCGTCTTCCTCCTCCTCCTCCTCATCAGGCTCCGAGGGCGCCGGAGGTTCGATTGCCTTTCTAAGGCTGTCCTCGGAAATTTCCGGCGCTGCAACAAACCAACCAACTAACATTAAGCAGACGGTAAACCCAATAGAAACCAAACAGAAATAAACAGACACCGACTGACTACAGAAAGAGAAAGAGAACAAAAAGAAGCACGCTTTGCCATATCAGTAACAGCAGCAATCACAGATCGGAACGGCCCTTAAAGGGCGTTTTGATATTATTAGGCGGTGGCAGCGGCGGCTTAGTCACTTGAGAAATGAGACTAGCGCCCGGGCCGAATTCGATGAACCAGATGAGAGCCAGCGTGAACACGTACAGTACGATCAGACCGACACTGCGTCGGTGCAGAATCAGCGCCAGAGCCAGCAACAGACCGCCGATGGCTGTGTAGCGCAGAATTTGTTCGCCGGTCAGGAGGCCGAGGAAGTAGTAAGGCTGCAGCTGGTCGGTAGCTGAAATCGCGCTACGTACTAATACCTTCTCTTGATCGTGGAAGCACTGGTAGTAAAAACGCAGCAAAAACCTAACCTAACCTAACCTAAATAGTACCCATAGTTTTGAGCAGAGCGTAAGCACTAGAAAAAAAATGAGCGAAAGTCTGGGCAAACCCACCCTGTAAGTCGATGATGCACTTGTTGGCCTCGCGCTTGTAGCCGTCGGTACATGTACATTGGTAGGAGCCAGGCGTGTTCTTACAGGTTTCGTGTTCGTCTGCGTCGCATGGTTCCTGTTCGCATTCGTCGATATCTGTAAGTAATTTAGTAGCAGGTGAACTACGAAGACAATGCAAAGTGCTTGGTTATAGTTTTGCGACAAAAAAAACAGTACTTAAAGACATTTAAGATGCATTTTGCGAGAAAGTCAGCTTTGAGGGGGCAAGTATTATTCCGAATTATTAGTAATCATGCAAATACATAGAGACAGAGTAGGTTAGTAATCGAGATCAAGGTGTCTTCAGTGCAATGTTCAGCCAGATTCAACCTCTCTGAGCGTACCACTCTGGTTCTCGTCCCGCAGGCTCAAGCAAAAGCAGATCGGGACGTAATACGGGCAGCAAGCGATCTGCAAGATGATAGTCAGTGCCACGCACACGCTCACACCTACGATCACAACACAACCTAGGATGGCCGGGCTGAAACCAAAACCAGTTACGACACCATGAATACAGCAAGTTTTATGGCAACGTACGGCAGACTCGTTTTGACCGATGTGCAAATCTCATGTGCCAAAGTCGTTGCAGAAGAACCGGTTGTAGCTGTAGGTGGTCGGTGGTGGTTGAAAGAATCGCCGCTGCTAACTAAATGGACCTGATATGGATAACACAGGCGTTAGTTTTGCTTACTACTTACTCATCCACAACAACACACACAGCAAACACAGTTGAGGCTTCATTGCTTCACAAACCAAAATAAGAGAAAAAGGAAGAACAAACAAACATGAACGAATATGCAAAATTTTATGATATGGTCTCTTTGCGGCACGGCATAACTTTTACAGAGTTATAGGCCATAACTATGACATATAACTTATAGGCATAATAGTATTGTTCCAACTCTACATTAATGAACATGTCCAAAACCTCAGGAGGAGGAGGACGAGATAGTGCCTACCTTCACAACCGCCGCTGTCCCCCATTTCCCAGCCATCCTTGCAAGCAAAGCAACCAACCGGGCCGTCTCGGTTGCAGCCGGCTTTGCACGATTCGTGGCACTCTGAAACTCAGTTAGAGCACCTTTATCTGCCTGCCTGCCATCATAAGTAGCACGAACTTTCACAAGTGATATGTGTCTCGTTTTGCTCGGTTGCATAGAAATTGATAGAACATCTGCGACACAGATTGCCTGAATAGCCCAGATCGCATTTGCACTTTCCTGTGCCTGCGCGAGTACCGGCGCCCTAAACAGTTAGACCGTATAACAGTTGTCTGACCAATTGGTAAAATAACTGACGTCGCAGTTTCCTCTGCCAAAACAAGGTCTGCTCGGCTCGCCAGGACAGGCCTCGCACTGGGGTCCGAATGAATTTTCGGGACAACAAAATTTCAAAGTATCAATGCACAGCCACTTTTGAAAGTCCGAATTAGAAGACTGTTTATGGAAGTACCAATTTTCGATCGTCTCTTCATTTGCTTCGACGAACGCGTGACACTGAAATATGAGAAGTTTTTAGCGACTGGAAGGAAGTGACAACAGGCCGCCTAACGTTATGTTCCTCGTCTTTGTTGGCTGTATCCAAATTAAGTCCTTTCAAAATGTCTTTGGTTTTCTCGTCTAACTTCGCCTTTCTACACACATATTCGTCCATTATTTCCACTAACCGCGTTTCGCTAAAAAATGACCGCCATTACTCATTCGGTACTCGCATTTTTTACTGATGTGTTCTTAGTAGAGAGCGAACAATACAAGAACAATTTAAAAATACCCAATAATACTGGGTCAGATGAACCAAAAATCATATTTCAGTGAACAGATATTCAGAATCAGTAGAAACGGCAAAAAAACAACAGATTTTTGTTTAGATAAGAAGAAAGTTAAGGTGTGTTACTTTAGAAACCTGCCACTAAACAATCAATTCCGTACTGTACAAAACAGATAAAACGTTTTTATTCCTATGAGGAAAAGTCGCACGAGGAATAGACGCACGAGGAAAAGTCGTAGCTAGGAAAAGTCGCGCGAGGAGAAGTCGGCGAGGAACTGTCGCGCGAGGAACTGTCCGCAAGGAAAAGACGTGATACCATCGAAGAAGCATGTGCAGGCAGCAATCTAAAGGAAAATCGTCAATTTCACTGAATCGGCCGATTCTTTGAATAGTATTTCGGCTTAGCGAATCAGAGTTGTCGGGAACATATAGGTCTTATTCTCAGTGAGTGCATTCTCAGGCCGAATCGAAGCAGTGCCGCAGCTGCAAGAGTTGAAATCGTTGCAATATGTAGGAAATCAAATTGTCAGTTTATCTGATTTCCATAACTGAATCGGATAGTCGGATTCTTGGGTAGTATTTACGGTGACATTTCGAAGTTGGATAGAAGAGATGTATCAATATGCAGAGAGCGCATGAAAGAAGTATCACAGCTAGAAAACTGGAAATCGTGGCAATCTGAAGGAAAATCATCAGTTAATCCATCTTTCACTTGGGTCTCCTCTCGTGTACGTACGCGGCGAAACGTTTTTTGTAGTGCAGCATCCAGTAGTTTTGTAATCCTTGCTACGGGGGATCGAGGGGTCCGATTCCATATTACCTAAAAAGGGTTACGTGTTATTATTTTGTTGTAAAGTAGCTTCTTCACCTGTTTAGCAAATGTTAAGAGCAGTTGAGATGGATGTGAAGGAGCTGTAGAAGGAGTGTCGAGCATGGGGTGCCAGTTTGCTCATGGCTCTACGGATAAACTGAGGCTACAAGCTGGCACAAGAAGAAATAGAATTGTCTCTGTTCTTCTCTCCTCGTTTGCACGTTTTTGGCTATTCTGCTTGCTCCTCTTCAGTCATTTGCCGGTCCCGGTCGCCTCTCACAAGTGCAATTCATGTCGAATGTTCGTGGAAACTTTCAGAACGGTGGGTGCCATAGGTAGAGTAGGAATCATCAGCGTTTGAGTCAGACTGACTTGTGCTAACAGCAGCATTTTGGCTGGGAAACGCCACCAAACATGGGCAAAATGGGGTTGTCCACGTCAGGCTCTATCTGATCTACCCCTCAGACCACCCCTTAGGAATATTTTGTACGAAGAAGTTTGGGCAAAACTGACTTTTAGGGGTCCCTAATGAGGGCGTATATCTCAGGATCTAACCAGAGCACAGTAATGAAAATTTCAGCAATCTTTTAAGAATTCATCTATCTTTCATATAAAAAAGGATTCATTCAAATCCGTTGAGATTTGCAGTTGCTGCAGCGGTGGCAAAACTGACTTCTAGGGGTCCCTAACAGAAATTTCAATTTTATCTACCGTATTCAGTTGACTCGTAACCCTAAGCCTAAACCTAAGCCTGAGCCTAAGCAAGAAAGTGATTAATTAATATAGGTAGTACTGTATAATGGAGGGACTCCTAAAAGTCAGTTAAGGCAAATCTCAACGGATTTGAATGAATCCTTTTTTAAATGAAAGATCAATAAATTCTTAAAAGATTGCTGAAATTTTCATTTATGTGCTCTGCTTAGATCCTGAGATATACGCCCTCATCAGGGACCCCTAAAAGTCAGTTAAGCCGAAATTTGTATAGGATGTTATGATGAAAGTATACGTTTGTATACGGACGCATTTGTATACGGACGCGCGTTAACCTTATGAAAAAGTCCGGGCAAGTATAGTTGCCAGGAACCTATAACCGAACGTTCATAAAATTTCATCCGAACGTGTTCGGAAAAATATTCTGCTTTTCCAAATCCGAACTTTCCTTGTTTTTATGCCCATTTCTAAAAGCTTGCTTGAGGACTCATCCGTACCTATCCACTGTGTATGGTCATGTTATTCTGTACCTTTCCACATGAACAAAAACACCCAAACCGACCCATTACAAATGGGCTTTTCATGAATATGTATGCAATTTTCTGAACCTACAAACAAGAACCTATGTGAAGATCGGTACCTATAAATGCGGTCAAAGAGAATCTTTCCAAAAGAACCAACATGCTGATTTGAACCAACATAAATGCGGTCAAGAGAACCTTTCTGATGTGCAGTAGTTGGCAGCCTATTACATGTAGATGATTTGTTTTTGCCTTGCTGGTCAATTCCGCCCCATGTCTGTTTTCTAACTATGAAATTTTTGTTCAGTACGCACTGTGAAGTCCTCTTTAGGTCATGGCACATTGCAAGTAGCGTGTAGATTGCTGTGTAGGGGATTTTATAATCAGAGAGGCTAGTGCTTTGTTTGCCAGTGGGATCTGCCGGGTTTGTATTTGCTATGGGTGCGTGCTCGCAGTTGGAAGCGGCCGGTTTGTATTTTGTATTTTTGAAACTATTGTCCCAGTGTTTTTGGTCAGGGTAGAATGCTATTGAAATATTCTACTCCCGATTTCTGCCATACAGGAGAATTCCCAACACAAATGGAGCACATACAGTAGGTATAACAAGAGTTTGACCAATGGTTCATGTCAGATATTCTGTTGATCGGCCAATCCGGGAGTTTGACTAAGACTAATGGTTCACATCAGATGTTCGGTTGATCGGCAAATGCGGGAGTATAAATGGTTCAGATGAATAGTTCGGTTGACAGCAAATCCGGGAATATATCGCAGTTTACCTGTTTTTCGCTGTATAGTGAAGTAAGGTTTTAACATGCCAGTAAACTTTGACTTTGGAAATGTTCGTCCATTCATCGAAATAGGTTCATTTCATCCTCGATATCTTGGTTCGCTTTCGATGCAAACCGAACTGGAATTTTAAAAGGTCATGTCATTTCCGACCATTTTAATCCGAACAAAAAACGCGTTTTGAACGCGTTTCCCAATCCAGGCTTGTGAGCCCGGATTTTTTGTTCGGGTCTGGTTCCGAACAGCGAACCGATCAAATCCGGGATATGCCCGTTTTGGGGTGGTCATTTCCATAGGGATTTATGTCAATTTGGTGTATTATGTATTAGGGCTGTTAAGCTTAAATTAAGTTTAAATTAGGTGTAAATGAGCTCAAAAGCTTTTTTTAACCTACTGGGTGGCCCAAACTAAAATAAAACTTGGCCCAAAATAGGGGAGATTTGGTTTGAAAATTTGGTGGACCAGGCTTGACGCAATACTGAGAAATTTACGAATATGAGAAATTTTTTAAATTTGATTCCTGATAGCGTTGAAATGGAAACTTTTTTCCGCAAATGTTTGCCAAATGACCTGGAATTTGCAGAAACTCTTCAAAACTGTGGGATATTTTGTGTTAAAATTTCAAGTATTGAGAATGTGATGGTCTTGAGAAAATAAAATGATCTGTTTTTCTGTTCTGCTCATTAAAGAAGCTGATATTCAGGAATTGCTCATTTTCTCAAGACTGTGTTGATCTGAATGCATAAAATTTTAACACCAAATATCGCACAGTTCTGAAGAGTTTCTGCAATTTTCAAGTCATTTCACAACATTTGCGGAAGTGACAGCAAAAAGAAAAGTTTTCCTTTTAGCGCTCTCCCATTCTATTTCTACGCAATGAAATCAACAATGGTTGGTGTAGTTCAGGTGTTCGTTCTAAAGTGACCGGGTTTCAGGGCCTCAAAGGAACTGCCAGCTCTCATTTTGCAGGCGGAAATACTGCCTGGGAAACGGAAAAGCTCGGCAAATATGCAAGAAGGTAATGAAGACGGATGGATATTTAAGGAAAAAGCGCTCCTAATAACAACACTAGAGTGCGAACTGGTATTGGGTTGTTTTCGAAGTATTGGGTATTGGTGTTTTTGTGCCTCAATACGAAATACTGCTTAAAATCTTTAAAAGTCCTTGATTAGCTTTAGGAAGCCGTTTTTTAGTCAGTCAGCTGAGAAAGTCTGCAGAATTTATTTTATTTCTTCTTTTAGTGGCCGGTTTCTGAATCAGCACACCTTAACTTTCTTCTTATCTAAACAAAAAGTCTGTTTTTTTGTCATTTCTATTGATTCTGAATATCTGTTCACTGAAATATGATTTTTGGTTTAGCTTTAGCTGACCAAGTATTATTAGGTATTTTAAATTTTTCTTGTGTTGTTCGCTCTCTACTAAGAACACATCAGTAAAAAATGCGAGTACCGAATGAGTGATGGCGGTCATTTTTTAGCGAAACGCGGTTAGTGGAAATAATGGACGAATATGTGTGTAGAAAGGCGAAGTTAGACGACAAAACCAAAGACATTTTGAAAGGACTTAATTTGGATACAGCCAACAAAGACGAGGAACATAACGTCAGGCGGCCTTTTGCCACTTCCTTCCAGTCGCTAAAAACTTCTCATATTTCAGTGTCACGCGTTCGTCGAAGCAAATGAAGAGACGATCGAAAATTGGTACTTCCATAAACAGTCTTCTAATTCTGACTTTCAAAAGTGGCTGTGCATTGATACTTTGAAATTTTGTTGTCCCGAAAATTCCTTCGGACCCCAGTGCGAGGCCTGTCCTGGCGAACCGAACAGACCTTGTTTTGGCAGAGGAAACTGCGACGTCAGTTTTTTACCAATTGGTCAGATAACTATTATACGGTCTAACTTTTTAGGGCGCTGGTACTCGCGCAGGCACAGGAAAGTGCAAATGCGATCTGGGCTATTCAGGAAATCTGTGTCGCAGATGTTCTGTCAATTTCTACGCAACCGAGCAAAACGACACACATATCACTTGTGAAAGTTCGTGTTACTTATGATGGCAGGCAGATAAAGGTGCTCTAACTGAGTTTCAGAGTGCCACGAATCGTGCAAAGCCGGCTGCAACCGAGACGGCCCGGTTGGTTGCTTTGCTTGCAAGGATGGCTGGGAAATGGGTGACAGTGGCGGATGTGAAGGTAGGCACTCGCTCCTCCTGAGCTTTTGGATATGTTTATTATAAGTTGAGTTGGAACAATAGTACCCCGATACTTTCTCAGCGGGACGAAAAAAATTTTTTTGTGAGTCTGAATAATTAGAAATGGCAATAATTAGATTTTTTGTTTTAGCTAAGAATAAGAAAAGCAACTTTACGGGTGTGTTCCTTGGGAAACCGGTCACTTTAGGAATTATCGCATAAGTTCTGCTAACCTTTAGTTGTTTGGTACAAAACATGCTAATCTTAGAGGCCGACTCCATAATGGTACCGGTATCTAGGCTAGTGGCACCATATATCGTCGCCACTATGGTAAAACGAGCCAAGTAACAGAAAGTAGAAATCGAGAAAATCGCCTTTTAAATATTTGTTACATTTTCGTGAATTAGCTTCAATATCAGTCTAAAATTTTTTACCCAAAATACAAGTACATAATTGGTGTGCAAAACATTCTGCATGTGTCAGTTGTGTCAAATTAAGTCAGCTAGCAGGAAAAGCACAAAGCACTTGGCTCATTTTACCAGGATCATCTGGTGATGTCCGTGCACATGCCTCTGGTTACATGGTTGTATCTCCTGACATAGAGCGAATTTCGACTTCGTTGCTTCGCCAAAACGTTTTTAGGTGCTTTAGCTATAGTTTTTCGCACTTAACTCCATTTTTTCATTTTGTCACTTGGCTCGTTTTACCATAGTGGCGACGATATGGTACCGGCACCAAATATGGTACCCACGCTTTCGGGACTGTGGTGGTACAATAATTATGGTACCCCTTCCTTGGCATTGGTACCGGTACCATATGGTACCACTCCGTACAGATTTCGTACCATATGGTAGTGGTACCATTTATATGGGCACCATATGGTGGTACCACCTCAGTCCCCTAACGTGGGGGGTGCCATATTATTTGGTGCCACCAGCCTAGGTACCGGTAGCAACCTGCCAGTACCATAAACGACGTTAAATGCCTTTAAGTACTGTAGTTTGTCGCAAAACTATAACCAAGCACTTTGCATTGTATACGTAGCTCACCTGCTACTGAATTACTTACAGATATCGATGAATGCGAACAGGAACCATGCGACGCGGACGAACACGAAACCTGTAAGAACACGCCTGGCTCCTACCAATGTACATGTACCGACGGCTACAAGCGCGAGGCCAACAAGTGCATCATCGACTTACAGGGTGGGTTTGCCCAGACTTTCGCTCATTTTTTTTCTAGTGCTTACGCTCTGCTCAAAACTCTGGGCACCCGCTAGGTTTTTGCTGCGTTTTAACTAGCAGTGCTTCCACGATCAAGAGAAGGTATTAGTACGTAGCGCGATTTCAGCTACCGACCAGCTGCAGCCCTACTACTTCCTCGGACTGCTGACCGGGGAACAAATTCTGCGCTACACAGCCATCGGCGGTCTGTTGCTGGCTCTGGCGCTGATTCTGCACCGACGCAGTGTCGGTCTGATCGTACTGTACGTGTTCACACTGGCTCTCATCTGGTTCATCGAATTCGGACCGGGCGCTAGTCTCATTTCTCAAGTGACTAAGCCGCCGCTGCCACCGCCTAATAATATCAAAACGCCCTTTAAGGGCCGTTCCGATCTGTGATTGCTGCTGTTACTGATATGGCAAAGCGTGCTTCTTTTTGTTCTCTTTCTGTAGTCAGTCGGTGTCTGTTTATTTCTGTTTGGTTTCTATTGGGTTTACCGTCTGCTTAATGTTAGTTGGTTGGTTTGTTGCAGCGCCGGAAATTTCCGAGGACAGCCTTAGAAAGGCAATCGAACCTCCGGCGCCATCGGAGCCCGATGAGGAGGAGGAGGAGGAGGAGGAGGAAGACGAGGATGCCACCGACCAGGAGTCGGAATCCAAAGACGAACTGTGAACGCAGACTTGGTTCGGTCGTTGTTATGTTTCTGTTTGTTTTGCTAGGCCGCTAGGCACCTGTTGTTACACTCGTGTGGTGTTTATTTATGAAAGTCTTATAAACATGGTACTCTTGGAAACAAGACCACAGCGGATTTTATGCTATGCTTTGTTGGCGTTGTGCTAGCATTCGGAACCGTACTGTGACGCTGCGAAACACGGTATCAGTACGCATGAGGAGAAATTCGCCGGTGTAAAATGTACTAGTAATTGGCTTAATGCTACCAGTGCTGTTTCAAAATACCGTACAATATCGATAACGGCTTCAAAACAGAGCAAGGCAGTAATAATAGCACGGAGAGGTAATGCGTGCAAACAGAGTGAGTGTTTCCCAAAAAACCCACCGCCTAGCCTTTTTTTTTCGAGTTTAGTGAATTTCAAATGGCCGCTATTCCGTCAATTTCCAACCGAATGAAAAGAATTTCGGCAGGACTAATATCATTTGCTTATACTTTGCTTTGGCAAAATCCTAGCCAGCTAGCTTTCTGTAGCTCAGAGTTTTACTCTTCTGAAATAAACTGACCCGAAATTTCCGACGATAAATTTACGATTACGTTTCTCACGAAACCCTCTTCCAATCTTGCCCAAATTCTGTACGTTAACCAATCTTTGTATGGGCTTTAATTTCTGAAGAGCTCAGCTTTCTTGGACAGCCAGTTAAAATTGTGAACGTTAAAATTTGGCAATGTCAAAAATGGGGATGCTGTTAGGTGCACAGAAAGTGGGATGTACGAACTACTGGGGGTACTGGATTAAATCTCCTCAACTAAGCTAACATAATCAACACAATCAGTGGCGCATCCAGGGGGTGTAGGTAGGGTGGGTACACCCCCGTTTGCGGTGGAAGTAGGAAGAGAAAATGTGTCAAAATAAGCGAAACTAATGAATTAAGTACCAAAACTGTCTATTTTGCGCTCAGAATGCTTAAATGCGTTTTTGAAGGCTAAATTTTCAGAATTTTCTCGCCCTGGTCGGACAGAAGCTCAACCAGGCCACTTTAAACTACTAAAACTTGTAATTTCTGTTAATTTTAAGCCTGAAATATGTTTGTAAACGCGTTTTTTAAGGCAAATTTTGCTAAATTTTCTTACCATGGTTGCGCCCAACCAGGCACTTTCAAAGTCTTGCACCCCTTTCCGAAATCCTGGATACACCACTGACCTAAATTAGGCCACAGAGCTGTGCTGTATGTACAGAGGGCAGGACACCCTCATTTTATCAGCAGCACCCCAGCACTAATGCCATGCGGTACTTTGAAACAGCAATGGTATCACAAAGGCCTTGAAACCAATTTATCCATTTTACACTTGTTGACGGTTGCAGAGGGTTACACACGTCACCAGTGCCAGACCATAAAAAACACGTTACTCCACTCAACAAACAACCACGACACTTAAAAGTGAGATTAGAGGCTAAAAAGCTAAGAAGGACTATCGCTCGAACTGCTACTACTGGAATCGCTGCTCATCACCTCCACATCCTTGCTGCCCTGATAACTGGAGCTAGCAGACGGTCTACGCTGCATAGCGGTGGGCGGGGCTTGTACCGGGGGCGTGGCCAATCGCGGCATTCCAGTAGCCGACGGTCGGCGCTGTCTCATTGGTCCGGCGGCGCTCTGTGACGGGTAGGGCATGACCGGGTGTCTGGGCGACAGTTGTCCGTGCGTCATGGCCGCCGGGTGCATCACTGGCCGCTGCTGCTGACCGATGGATACCGGCGGGTAGGGACTGCCAGCTCGCATTTGTCGTTGTTGCGGACTGGGGTGTTGACCGTGTGGGTACCGGCCCGGACTCCAACCTCGCGTGGGGTTGGGGTAAGGGGGCGGGGGTGCGATCATGCTGGGAGATGAACCGCTGTTACCACCGAAGTTGCCCATTCGGGAAGCCATCATGGCTGCGTGAGGTGACGCGCTGGCCGACTGCGGCGGTGGAAAGGATGAGGCCCGTTGCATCTGGTGGGCTACGTCTGAAATGAAGGCACCGCTGTTTGTAGGCAGTAGCGATCGACCGGAACTGCCAGTTGCCAGATGCTGAAGCCTACCGGAACCGGAACTATTTGTCTCGTCGCTCTTTTTGGAAGCAAAACTGCTATGTACCTTAACGCTAAACATTATACAGTAGTTTCAGATAGAAAATTCCAGTCTTTTAAGCCGAAATTTAAAAAAAACTGAGGTCTTAAGATGCATTTTGCGAGAAAGTCAGCACAAAATAATGTTAAAATAGAGCACAGTCGAAGACCAACGGTGCATGCCCAACCACCAGCAACCCCCTGGAACCGGAGCTACACCCCCTCAAAGTTGGGTCGGCAGCAATTGTTGGTGTCATTTTCACGTGTCTGATAGGCTCCATTCAAACGATCACCCTTCATTCCTTTCTTAAGCTAGGATCCCGACTCGCATATGGTTTTGTAGCCGTTCCAATGGCCTTTCAGATTCTGGTACTCCTGTTTCCAAAATATAGCTGGTTAGCGAAATATTCGCCGAAAACTGCGAAATTTCCGCAAAATGCCACTCCGTTTTTTTTCGAAAAATCTTTATAACTTTTTATGCAAAGGCCCTGTCAAGCTAATGTTCTAACAAAAGTTAGACATGAGTTGGCCAAACAAAATGAGCGCACTAAAGTGTGCGGTTTGGGGGAAGGGGGTGTTTTGGCCTCTCAAAGGTGTTCGAAAATAAGGAGTTCCAAATATAAAAATATCCCTAGGGGGACGCATCAGTACAGGGCATGTTCCGGAGTCGTATAGTCATAAGAAAGGTAAATAATTAATGTATATTCCATTTCTGATCTTCCCTGATTCCCTCCAGCTACACCTAACCCGAACATTCTTGGTGTTATTTATTCTTGATGCCATGTACGATCACAGTGGCCTGGTCAGTGTTACACAAATTTTTGTTCACCCATTGTCTGTTTGTGTTTGCACGGTTTTGTGTTGTGTTGTGTGCGGTACCTCAATGATTGACTGGCTGCTAAGACCGTGCAATTCCTACCGCTTCCCACTGGCGTTGCTATTGGTGCTGTTGGCAGCTCAGAGTGCGCTTGTCTTTTCGGACGGATTGCTTCAAACCGACTGTCCCGCACAAAATAGCTCCGGTCTGCCACCGACCCGATGTTCCGGACTGCCACCTGTTTCACCCGACAACTACTACCCCTACCCCTACTACTACCCCTACCGTCTTCCATATTTCATCGTCCTACTCGGAAAGTGTGCTACTGAAGTGGCTGATGGACAGGAGCTGTTAGTTCTCGCAGCAGTGCGTTACCTGGAGTATGTCTACCTGCCATCCTTCATTAGTATTGGCTGCTTTCTTGTCTTCACTTTAGATGTCACTCACTCACTCACTCACTCAAACACTGTGACTTTGCTCTTGTACTATGCTGTTGATGTGACTTACATTCTGGTCATATTACTGGGCCCCGTCATTCTGCTCTACTGTCTACTTCTTACTTCACAGCTGCTGGTGATGCTGCTGTTGATCGACCGCTTCTACTGGTTGTGCACTCGGAAGAGCATCGCATACACTGAGCTTTTACAGCCAGGAAAAGCCTTCTTCCTCATGCTCCTGTTGAGTCTGTCGGCTTTCTACAGACGTCTGCTCTACTTAATCCTCTCTACTGTGATTCAGCTGTTTGTCACAACACCCACATGCTGGTCGCAGTTTACAGAGTCCATTTTTACCGGCACTGAGCTGCTGCGACTGGTCTGTCTGCTCCTGCTCCTTCTACTGGTCTTCTACTTCCATACACTCCGTCTCAATCGTTCAGTCTTCTTGGTAGCTGGAGGAGGACCGCTCATGATTGCTTATGTGAGGCAGGGCAGGCGAGATGAGCTCTTGTACTATTGGCATGTGGTGAACGAGGCTCAACTTGAACTGGTCAACGCTTTTCTCGCCAATCCTAACGTTCCGGGTCCGATTGAGATCAAATATTTTCTGGCTGTCTCTGAGATGGCTGCTGCTTACCCGGTCACGGCCTGTCTGCTGCAGCACCAGAATGGTGTTGTTGGTGGATAAAAATTGAAGCAACTGATTTTTGTGAATCACTGACTTTGCTGCTGGCAACTGATTTTTGTGAATCACTGACTTTGCTGCTGTAACTAGCCTTATCTGTTATGTCACAATGAAATACTATGTTAATCAAAGTTTCGTTTACAGCCTATTGTATACATCATTCATACAAGCATATGGTTGAGGTTCAGGTATCCCTACCAACTGTATATGTACATTTCGAGACCCAACCCAATTAGTGCTTTTGCTAAATCAGCGCAGCTTATGTAGCCTACCTAACAATTAAAGAAGATTGCTATAATTATTCCGGCAACCCAAATCTTGTAAACACATTAGTTAGCCAGCACATACAGACCTCAACAGATTCACACCGGCAAACAAGTATGACTGTGCTCCCTCATGAATGGTTCCTACTAATCTTGTTGCTCTTCTCTGTACTGTATCGTAGTCGGCGGGGCCGTGCTAAAATACCGTAACCTTACGCCCTTCAACAACGCCTTCTTCACGCTGGTACTGTCTTGTGCTGTCTTTGACCTGTCCCACCTGTTCGCCGATTGGGTGTTGACAAAGTTCGTCCGATTCAGTTGGCTGTGGCTGGACGTTTTGGCTCTGAGCGCTCCGATCCGATTGGCCGAAGTCAGCACGGCTTTATGATGGTACACGGCATTCGGTCAGAAAGTGGGCGTGGTCTTGACCGCTGTCAATCGATGCAGTGTGATTGTGCACGATTTCGTATGCTATGTTTTGTTGCGTCGGCGGCAGGGGGAAAAAGGGAATTTCTAGAGATTTCGCTCTCAACTCAAATGTCCGTTGGGGAGAAATACGTATCGCTAAGATAGCTCACAGCCATTTCACGGTCTCAAATTGTAAGAAATGCCGAAGATTCTTTCAGAAAAATCAGATTGGGTAAATAAATTGTCCCTTGGCCTGCTGTTGAGTTTTATAGCCATACATGTAACAGGGGTCTGGGTTTTTGTTCCCCTCGCGATAGGGGACTCCAACTTCGATTTTCTGACAAATAAAGTAGTTTTCAGAAAATTTTTACAATTTTTTAAAATTTTAGTCACTAAAATTGCCAAATTATTATTCTTTAGCTGTATTCGCGCCAAAATTAGCGGTTTTTAACTTAAGATTGCCATTTTGAACGTTTTTTAGTGCCCATCTTCCATCCCCTATAATTTCGGCTCTTCAACCTTGGGCGTGGCTTGCGGGCTGTGCTATAGAAAGGTGTTTCGCAAAACCCGTCAGCATGTAGTCACTAATTCTGCAACCAATTCGAAGCGTTCGATCACTCGCCACAGAGCCGATTTGCGTTTGGCAGTGGTGGGAGCTATCTTGACCTTTCTCACCTTCGTCTGCGGTCCGTTTTGCGGACTTTTGGCCTCCACACGTCACCCCCTCATTCTAGCTGCTTTGGTGCCGATTAGAGACATCATCTTTGACGTCTACGCTTGGATCAATCTCTACCTTCTGTTGATCTGTAGCAAATCGGTTAGAGATCGATCGGTGGCTTTCCGGACTGGGAAGCAATTGATCAATCGTAGTGCTAATTTTAATATCACCAAGGCTAGATCTGTTGTCAAACAGAATGCTGTAACACCTGTCGGCTCACAGGCACAATGAGATGCCGAATTCACCCTATAGTCAGTCCTTTTTAATCAGTGAACACCAGCACAAAGATTCTGTTCGTGTGCTTGTTTTCGCAGTGTGCTGTAGATAGTGTACTGTTGTACCTTGCCTAGTTTTGAAGATATGGGCATTTTTATGATTTGGGAAGAAAACGGCTGCACTTGTTATTATAACATGCTCGTTTGAAAGGTGATTCAATTCAGTCGCATGTAGGGTACAGAGCCATAAAAATTTATATCACCTAATGCAGTTTTTGCCGCTGATTACGAAAATGACATCTGTTTTTCAATCTGACTGCTCCTGAGCTACTTATGTAGTTTTTATGTCCTGGTACTCAGACAATAAGTTATCTTTCAAATCTGGGCATATCTGGTGTAGTTTATCTATCTGGTGTAGTTTTCTCCGCTGATTCAGAATATCATCAATTTTTTGCGCTACGGCCACTCAGTCGTAAGTTATGGACCTCTGAAGTTTCATTAAGAAGCATGCCGAGACAAGCCATAATCCTGAAAATGTTCAGCATTCATGCATTTCTGAAGGGAACCTTTTGTCAGTCAATAGCGTACCCGACCTATTTTGACCCGCTGTGTTAAAAAATTGCCTTTGTTTTTCTCTACTGCTGTTCAATTTTGAGATATTTCTGATCAAACCAAATATTCATATATCTCCAAAAGAAGCAATTATAGATTAAAACAAAGGCCATTTTTTAACTCAGCGGGTCAAAATAGGTCGAATACACGATT
Organism: Sabatieria punctata; assembly: GCA_030248155.1. Lineage (NCBI taxonomy): Eukaryota > Metazoa > Nematoda > Chromadorea > Araeolaimida > Comesomatidae > Sabatieria > Sabatieria punctata. The sequence continues at coordinate 36,653 of JASANB010005786.1, read as the reverse complement.
GACTGACAAAAGGCTCCCTACAAAAATGCATGAATGGTGAACATTCATTTCAGGATTACAGCTTGTCACATCATGTTTCTTAATGAAACTTCAGAGGTCCATAACTGCGACTGAGTGGCCGTATCGCAAAAATATGATTATATTCTGAATCAGCGGAGAAAACTACACCAGATAGATACCACGTTATGCCCAGATTTGAAAGATAACTTATTGTCTGAGCACCAGGGCATAAGCACTATCATACATGTACCAGGGGGTCTGGGGGGGTCAGCCCCCACCCGACTTAGGCCAGACCCCCCAGACGGGGACCCCCCCCCCGAGACGATTTCACCGACCCCCCCCTCCGATTTTTCTGGCAAGCAAATTTTTGCAATTTTTTACAATTTCACACACAAAAATTGCCAAAATCGCCTGCAAAACAGCACTTTTTTGCTGTATTTCAGCCCAAATTAGCGATTTTTGGCAATTTTTAGCCGAAAAATTGCGATTTTTGAGCGTTTTTTAGTGCCCACCCCCCTCCCCCAAAATTTTGGCTCAGACCCCCCCGGCCGGTGCCAGACCCCCCCAACCCCCCCTCCCCCCATCGGCAGATGACCTGTTACATGTATGAGCACTATTATAAGTAGCCGACGGAGCGGTCAGATTTGAATGCCCTCATTTTGTTTGGACAACTAATGCCTAATTTTTTTAAAACATTAGCCTGGGAGGGCCTTTGCACAAAAAGTTATAAAGGTTTTTCGAAAAAAAACGGAGTGGCATTTTGTAGAAATTTCGTAGTTTTCGGTGAATACATTGCTAACCAGTCATCATTTGGAAACGGAAGCAGAAGAACATGAAAGGCCATTGGAACAGCTACAAAACCATATGCGAGTCGGGATCATAGCTTAAGAAACGAATGAAAGGTGATCGTTTGAATGGAGACTGTCAGGCACAAGAAAATGAGAACGAAAATCCCTGCCGACCCAACTTGGAGGGGGTGTAGCTCCGGTTACAGGAGGTTGCTGGTGGCCGGGCATGCACCGTTGGTCTTCGATTGAGCTCTATTTTAACAGATATTAATATCAGCCACATCCATTAGGTGACCCTGCTTGCCCCCTCTAAGCTGACTTTCTCACAAAATGCATCTTAAAGTTCCTAACCTAAAAAAGTCAAAATAATCAAGGATGTGTTGGGGTTTCTGTAGGCAGACATGGGCAAAGGGGGGCTGAGTGGCGTTTCCTGCGTGGTTTTAGGAAATATTTTGTTTAGAAGATTGTGATAGATGTATGCCTATGTAGATAAATGAGCTCAGAATAGCTTTTTTTTAACCTACTGTATTTTAATGAGGAATAGGCCAAAAACCTTGATTTTAGTAAAAAAATCGGACTTTTCGGCTTACCATCCCCTCAACCCCTTAGGGTTTGAAAATTTACCACCCCTCAGCCTAAATGCTAGTCCATGTCTGGTTGACTATACAAAATTTCTCACTAACATGATGTCGGTTACCACGAATCATTCCACCGGTTTCTTCAGGCACCACAATTGATTGTAGACAGCAAACACTCACTGGTCATTCCCTGAGAGTAAAGTTGATTTGCGGCGCGAGGCGACGTCTGAACGGCTCCTCCGGGCCGCTGCACTCGCGGAATGAATCCCCCGGTCTCGGCCGGGCCGGGGCCGGTGTGCTTTACTTCCGGTTCGGGTCGCGCCAACCAGCCCTGTCGCATCTCGACATCGGTCGGGAATGGTCGTTCGGGATTGCCTTAAAGTAGACACTCAACATCTGCATGTCGTATTAGTTACAGGCCGGCACAGTTGGTGTGGTGGTTTAGGCTGCAAAACCACGTGCGCGACGTCGTGCGCTCATCCAGTCGGCGCGGCAAGTTTCTTGCCGCAAAGAGTTGGTCGTCAGCACAACGCTCCACCCAGGCCACCGAAAGCTGGTGACAGCGAGTAGGTAAAACGGGAACCGACTGGATCTGCCATTGCACCGAAGCCGCTCCAAAGCATGCCACGTTGGAGGAGAAGATCAACGACGCCAGGGGCCGTATTCTGGAACTAGGGTTAACTCAAACCCTGGGTTAGAGCACTAACCCTGGGTTACTCAGCCAAACCCTGGGTTGCTAAACCCAACCTTCTAACCCGTATTCTTGAAGCTAAAATCTAACCCGGGTTTGCTAACCCAGGGTTAAGCCCTAACCTGGGTTAGTAAACCCAGGGTTAAGCTCTAACCTGGGTTAGCAAACCCAGGGTTAGCGATAAGTTAGAGTTAAATCTAACCCGGGTTAGAGTCAAACTTGGGTTAGAAGCTACTGCAGAATACGGGTTAGAGTTAACCCAGGGTTAGGTCTAACCCTGGGTTAACTCTAACCCAGGTTTAAACCTCGGGTAACTTTTAACCCAGGGTTAGAAATTACCCTCGCTTTGAGAATACGGGTTAGACGTAACCCGGGTTTGCTAACCCAGAGTTTGAGTTAACCCTAGTTCCAGAATACGGCCCCAGAGGTGCACCAAGCCGACGTTGGGAGCCCACATCACCATGACGTCAACCCGCCAGGCGTCTTGGTACCTGGCTAGAGTGGCTGGCAGTGATAGAAGTGAAACGTCCCAGATGACGAACCACGGGGTCGCGAAATGGACCACATAGGTCTGATGGTAGGGCCGTAAGGTCACCGCACATTGGATCGGATGTGTCAGGCACTTAACGCCGTTTATGGTACCCTCAGCCTCACGTTCAGTCACTGTGGTGGTACCATTATGGTACTCCTACCTAGGCATTGGTACCTGTACCGGTACCATGGTAGTACCACAGTCCCCGATCGTGGAGGTACCATAAAGGGTGTTAAGTGCGAGATTGAGTGAGCTTTTGGACAGAGTCGGTGAATAAAAAAGAGAAGTGGCTGAGCAAAGAGTCTACCTTGCTGCCAGGAGAGCGGCGCCGCCACGGAGTTGTTGCGACTGATTGTGTGTGCATATTTTATTAGGTCGTCGGCGGCCACCTTTCGACTCTCCGCTTGCTTTATAGACTTCAGCTTCTGATTGGCTTGGAATATCGCCGATATCTACAAAAGAAAGAAACAGTTAGTTCAGTTTGATCAAACAAACAATAGCAGAAAGCAATCAGCTGGAAGGAAGGCTAATTATGGTTTCTGTTCAACCAAGCCGTACCATGGTAGTTTCGGCCTCCTTGAACGTGTTCTGGATGAGGTCCAGAAGTTCATCCCGTTTATGCAACTCGGCCTCCAGCTCTTCGATCAGCGCCTGTCGCTTTGCAAATTCCGGCGCTAAACAGACGGCCATAATCGATAGCCAAATTTGGAAGTGGCTGCGTGAGCGAGCAAACCTTTGGACAGGGCCGACTGCAACTCAGACTGCTTACGATCGAACAGTTGCAGCAGACCGCTGATCTGACTGTCAGAGTCGTCGCTGACGCGCTTGTCTTTGCTAATTACCAGCGAGTCGGCTAATTGGTTGACGATTATTTCGATATCGTCTAGGTTGTCCAGCAGAACGCTCTTCAGTCCCAGAGTGCTTTGGCTTTCGGCGGCCATCTAAATAAAATAGCTTCACAACCCTTTATTTCATCCCGGTTTCCTTAGCCAACACTAAACATGTTTGCTGGTCTCTATTCGAAGCAAAATCTTCGAAAAAGCTTCCGGCAGGCGTTGAACCAACAACACATGAAGAATACAAACGGGCCAACAAAAGGAAGACACAATCAATTTTTTTCCGTTTTATCTTGACTGACACCGATAGTAACTTGCTCAGCTAAAATCGTATTTCATTCAGTATCAGTAGAAAAGGAAATAAGATATTCTAATTTTTGACAAGAAATATAGTTACTGGTGTTCTACTTAAGAATCCTGTCAACAAAACAAGTTTCGTTAATCCGGACAAATTGGGACCAGTCAATTTTGTCTGGTTTAGCGAATTTCCTGATTAACGAATCAAAGCTAAAACACTGTCCTAATTAACTAAATCCTGATTAACGAATCACTTTACCACACAAAATTCGAAGTTGGAACCGCAAATATTTTGACCGGATTAGAGTCATATAGCATGGGGAAAATTGGGACCCGACCAATTCTTGTCCGGAAGGCGAATATCCGAATCAACGACACATGACTGTATGTGAATTGTTAGTAAATTGAAGTTATCGATAAGGGTTAGCTGGTCAAAACCACACAGCAATCAATCAACGAGCCCGAGCAAAAACAACATTTTATTCAAATCGTACGAAGACGACAAAAATTAGCTACGAAAAAACGTATATCCCGCGACTAGAAGGGAAGCAATTTTTGTTATTTTAAACGCACTGCAAGAACAACAATTGCCGAGCCCCGAAGTAGTCCTGCCGCAAAAAATAGTGATAAGAATAATAATAATAATAAAGATGAACAACAATACACCAAAATAGAAACAAGAAGAGAGATAGAGAGAGAGAGAAAAAATCTAAACGGCACAAGAACGAACAAGCTTGAAAAGAGGAAAAACGTCCTGGAATTATCTGATTAAATCGAGACTTTCCCATTAATGGACTCTTCAGAAAGGGTAACAACACAATCATCCATCAAGTGCAAGTTTGCCCAGCAAATAGTCCATTAATAGAAAAGCAAAAACTCCTACTACAAGAGCAGAGAAAACACGTACATGTAATAAAAAATGGTATGTGAACGGGATTTCGTTATGTATAAAAACTATGCACAAAGCCGCCTACTGCAGACACCTGTCAAAAATATGTGCACACGCGCATAGCGTAGCATAGTACCGATTATTCTGGCAACGCCCTGAGAAACAAAAAACGGTTTTGAGACGATCGAGGAGACGAAGATCAAGTACAAAACCAGACCATACAAACGACGCGCGGCTTGAAACTCTAAATTGGCGGCACATTTGTATGGCCGGGGTTAGAAAGAAGAAACAAAAAAGACTACTGGACACAGATATCAAGAGAACGAGAGGATTGGCGGTACCGATCGCAGAGTAACCACAGTACATCAGTCAGGCATTTCTCTGTGATGGTGTTAACGCATTTCAGACGAGAAATCCCTGTCTGTATTGGCGCCAAACTAATGATAGCCTCATCTGTAGAGTAAACAAAGCACGATGGGGAAAAATGAAAATACAACTAGGTAGCCGATTAAACTCACCAGCTCAATATTGAGAAAAAAAGGCAGACATGGTAGAAAGACAAAAGTGACTCAGAAGGTTTGTGTTGAACTAGATTTCTCGAAGCACAGCATCCAAGTGCTCCTTCATCTTAGAACGACTAAATCGAGAAAGGATTTTGTCCCAACTTCTCAATTTAGTCGTACCAAGAAGAAGGAGCACTTCGATGCGGTGCTTCGAGAAATCTCATTCAACACAAAGCTTCTGAGTCACATTTGTCTTCATACCCAGTCTGTCTTTTTTCTCAATATTGAGCCGGTGAAAATAAACCGACAATAAAATGTGCAACCATGTCTAGTTTACTCTAGAGAGGGCTACCATTGTTGGGCACAACTAGCTAAGTAAACTAAACAACTCAGAAGTTCTGCTGTTGCGACGCCGGCGAGCCATGTTGCTGTTGCTGGGTTGCGTAACCGAAATTGTAGCCGGCGTTTGCATAAAAGTCCGCTTGTTGCTGCTGCTGCTGCTCTTGTGGCTGCTGTCGAAATGCCTGTTGCTGCTGTTGTTGTTGTTGTTGCTGCTGTTGTTGCTGGAAGTAGGGAGCAGCCAGTGCATCGTAGAGTCCACTGGGCCATTGGCCGGCAGCGCCACTGGAGGGCTGGTAATTGGCCCCAACCGCCGCCTGCATAGCTCTCTGTATCTGGCTACCGTAGTTGGCAGCCTGTTGTTGCTGGTTCTGCGATTGTTGCTGGAAGTAGGAGCCGAGATAGTCGAGCGGATTGGCGGAGGCGGCTGCGTTGCCGGCCGACCGCCCGGCAGCCTGGTACATGGCAGAGTTGAAGGCACTGCCCAGTAGCTGGTTGACCACTGCGTCCGAACTGGCCTGTGCGCTCGGAGCCACCACTGCCGCCGCTGGCGGGTTGACGGTCTTGACACCGGGAGGAGTGCTGGGTCGGATGTAGTGCTCGGGAAACTCCTGACTGCCGTCCTTGCAACGCTGCACCACCGCAGCCACCGACTCCATTATGTGCTGCTCGATTGTGCTTTGGTCGCTCGGCTGAAACAGTCGCTCTCATCTTTCAAACAACCAACACCCAAGCAATTGCTCGTCAGAGTGACTCGATTTAGCCAACTTTGTCATAAAAGAGTAAAAGACGAAATTACATCATACTGGTACTAAAATTTGGTACTATGCTGCAAGTTTGAGCTTGCTTGGTCACTGAGGCTTTTTCTTGTCTGATGATTTTTAACAAACAATATTTCAAACATGTAACAACTCATCCGCCGAAGCGGAACGGAATTGAGAGTATTTGATGTTCCCAATCCAAATTCCTGGGGAGAAGAGAAATAAAAATCGCGCAAAAACCGCTTAATTCATACTTGTGTCGACATTTCTGTCGGGCCGACATGTTTGCAGTAAGAACGCGCTAACACGTTATACATGGGCCGGAAAAATCCGGAGGGGGTATGGGAGTCCGCCGAAAAAAGTCCAAGAAACGCCTATTTTGCCTTAAATATGCGAAAATTTTCTCCCTCCGGGGGGGGGGGGGGCGAAGGGGGTATGGACGACCGAGGGGGTGGTATTGGCCGGCGAGGGGAGGGGGTATACCCCATCCCCCCGGCCCATGTATGTAACACGCCGCAGCGATATCTTCCGCCTCCGACAAATTTCAACAAAAAAGTTCTTCAATAAACTGAACAACAACTTTTTCATCGGTGGCGTTTTTGTTTTAGTGCAAAACAACTTGGATAATGCAGGATAGTTTATGCAGTTCTTTCCGTCGCCGACATTCTCTCGACACGACAATGAAAACTAGGGTTCCGACGATATATCGATATCGAAAAGTCGATATATCGACCCTTTTTCCAATATCGATATCGCGATATTTTGCATCGATATTTTCGATATTTTTTGTGCGATAAAGCAGGGAAAAAACAAAACAGACTCTAAGCTTATTTATCTCTGGAAAAGTAAAAAAGCAATTTCTCCTGGACAACTGAGAAATCGATGATATAGTCAAATCCTAACAGTGGTATGATACAGGGTGTCTCAAAAAAAATGATCACATTTCTTTTTACTGCCATTTCCGTAAATTTTGACCAAATAGGCTGAAATTTGGACCATAGGTGCCAAAAGTCGTGCAATTTTATGTGTTAAAGTTTGGTGCATTAGGCTTGACTCAATCCCGAGAAATTTCAAAAAAAGTGAAATTTGGTAATTTCAATAGTGAAAGGCGGTCACCGAAAAATGGAAACATTTCCTTTTCCTATATCTTTTCTAATTTTTGACGGAATTGGATGAAATTTGGAGTGTAAACGCAGAAGTTCAGGGTAATTCGTGTGTAAAAAGTTGACGCATGAACTCCAACGCTATCGTTAGAGTTTAGGCGATAATGTAATGTAACGTTTTTTCGGTGACCGGCTTTTGGTATTGAAATTACCAAATTTCACTTTTTTTGAAATTTCTCGAGAATTGGTCAAGCCTAGTGCACCAAATTTTAGCACATAAAATTGCCCGAGTTTGGGCACCTATGGTCCATATTTCAGCCTATTTGGTCAAAATTTGCGGAAATGGCAGTGAAAAGAAATGTGATCATTTTTTCGGTGACCGGCTTTCACTATTGATTTAACAAATTTCACTTTTTTTGAAATTTCTCGGGAATGAGTCAAGCCTAGTGCACCAAACTTTAACACATAAAATTGCACGACTCTTGGCACCTATGATCCAAATTTCAGCCTATTTGGTCAAAATTTGCGGAAATGGCAGTAAAAAGAAATGTGATCATTTTTTTTTGAGACACCCTGTAGCTCTCAGATGTCAGGAACATCAATTTCTCAGAATTCTCAGCTTTTAAACAGCAACGCTTAGGTTCCTAAATGTCTGGAGCAACACTGAAGAGCTGCTCACTCTGCATACTTGAAGCAGGTGCAGAAGCAGACATGGGTTAGCATTTCGGGTGAGGGGGTAAATTTTTAAATCCTGAGGGGTGGTTGAAAGATGGTAAACAAAAGTCTGATTTTTTATTAAAGTCAAAGAAAACGCTATTCTGTCAGAGCTCATTTATGCCTAAAGAGGGCGGGGCATCGGCCTGAGGAGTCAACCTTTACATTGAAGGGCTTCAGAAGGGCCACTAAACTTTCTATGATTCTCTACTTAAATGAAATCAGATCGCTGATTGCATCAGTGCTTGACTGATAAGCAGCGAGAGCAGTTTGCTCTTTCAAATTCTCAGATTTTCTTGCATAACTATAAATATCGATATCGATCGATATTGAGCTGAAAATATCGATATCGAATATCGCCGAATTTTGATATCGTCGGAACACTAATAAAAACGCTATTAAGATAGTAGTTTCCGACTAAAAACAGCTAAGCTGTGCTCAAATATGGATAAAAATCGCTGTTTTACGCTAATTTTAGTGTCTGTAATTGTAAAAGTTAGTACAAAAATTGCGTCTCAGAAAAATTGAAGGTGGAAAATTCGTCTCGGGGATTTCCGTCGGGTAGTCATGGCATAGTGGTATGCTGTGCTTTAGAAGCCAGCTATGGCAGTGGGCTAGTAAGCTAAGCGCATCGGCAGCAAAAAAGGCCCGGAAAAATCTTGAGGAACATCTGAGGGAAGTAGAAAAATCGCTGAAGTTAAAAAATCGCAAAAAATTCATTAGGGGTATGGTCGACCTAGAGGGGTCTATGTGCCAGTCAGTTTACCTGGCCAGTCGAACTATGTTGCTGTTGCTGCTGCTGTTGTTGCTGCTGCTGTTGCACGTTAATCTGTCGCGTTCTCTGGTGCGCAGTCAGTGAGCCAAACGGACCGAGTTGTCCGTCGTGCGGTGTGGGCGTCTGCTGCGCCATGGCCGCTTGCAGATTCTGGAAGGGCGAGGCGTATTGCATCTGATTGTCGGAGTCGTCCTCAGCCTCAGCCGGCTGCATCGTCATATGCTGCTGCTGCTGCTGTTGCATGGCCTGACTGTGCGCCAGAATTCTGTTCACATTATCGGCCACTTGCTGATCGTCGCTCAGCGACGAACACGGCGAATGTTGCTGCTGCTGCTGCTTGCACTGTCCGCCCTGAGAGGAGAGATCGAGCGCACTGGAGACGCTGCTGCAGGGAGTGTCCACGCCGTCCGAGGAATCGCCGTTGGCCTCGTGTTGCTGCTGCTGCTTGGTGGGCGTCTTTAGCGCCGAGCTGAAGCTGAGTTCCTCCTCGGCCGGCTCTGCGCGCTGCCCGCGCACGAACTCGAGCAGCTTCTTCAAGGCCTCGAAGTAGGGAAGCTTGTCTTGCGCGCGCGGCAACTGCGCGCAGCGCGCCGACGAGCTCGGCATCACGAACTGTTCGATGCCGCTCTCCAACTGTTGCCGCTGACGGCCGAAGGGAAAGTCGCGTGAGCCGCTGAAGATTCGGAAGATTTCTGAAACCAATGGCCGGGTGAGTTGAAGCGATTGTGAAGGGTCGGGGACGTACCTTTTCCATTGAAGACTGCTATCTTTGGCTTGTAGCTTTGGATTTTGCGCCGCAATTTCTCGCAGCCGACGCGCAGTTCGTGACTAAATTAGGATAGATTAGTAACCGCAACAAAGCGAAGCCGTGGCTATTAGTGTTGTTGTTAGGTTTTTTCAAGGGTCATTTTGAAAATTTTTTATATTATTGAAAGTACGGAAAAATCATACATGTAACAGGTCAACCGCCGAAGTGGGTTGGGGGGTCTGGCGCCGGCCGGGGAATCTAAGCACAATTTTCGGGAGGGGGTTGGGCACTACAATCGCTCAAAAATCGCAATTTTTCAGTCAAAAATCGCTAATTCGGGCTGAAATACAGCTAAAAAGTGCTGCTTTACAGGCGATTTTGGCATTTTTTGTGTCTGAAACAGCAAAAAATCGCAAAAATTGGCTCAAAAAATTGCTTGCCAGAAAAATCGGAGGGCGGTCGAAAAATCGTCTCGGGGGGGGGGGGGGGCAGGCCTAAGGCCGGTGGGGGCAGACCCCAGACCCCCTGTTACATTGAGATTGTGAGAAATCGCTGAATCTAGCCTGATATATACATTAGTAGTGCAGTTCTTTCAATTTCAGGCCTATTCTAAGCCCAAAAATAAGTTTTGAAAGACAGCAGCCACTTTGTGAGCAATGCTACAGAGGTAGAACATCGACTCTCGGACCGTAACACTATGTTTGAACCAAATTATCATATTTTGTATTTAAAGTTGCTTCTGATGCATCCTTGCATTTCCTACAAGCTAAATATCATGCATGGAAAAACGTTGAAATCAAAAATTCTCATAAAAACAGCTTTGCCGGCCTTCAAAAATTTTTTCACAACACAACTCTACATTTTATGCTTGTTTTTCGCGGTTAAGCTCATTTTTGCTGCCTAAAATTGCGATTTTTAGCATGATTATTAAATAAAACGAGCAAAAACCGCATTTCCATGGGCCGGAAAAAACTGGGGGGTGTACAAAAAAGCGCATAAACATTTCCCTACGGGAAGGATATGACCGAATGGACAGAGGAGGAGGGGCAAACCCCCAGGTCGGCGTTTGGGAGCTTTGGAAATCTCGGACCACCTTCTGGGGCGACACCACCCTTGACCCCCACCTGACAGGCAAACCCCTCCAGGCCCGCACCTATTACATGTAGGGCGGCTAAAAAGGTTTCCCAAAAGAATAAACAGAAAACATACGCTGACAAATCGCCACTTCCTTTAGTGGTTCTCGAACAAACATTGGTTAGACCAATTCCATAGGTAGGAAGTGTATAATCGGTGTCAGGACCAACGTTTTCGGGTATCAACCCAACAGCGTGCATACATTTCCCTAAAAGAGAATACTTTAGGCCGCCGGCTCACTGTTGTATTGAAAGAGAAACTGACAGAAATGATTGCCTGATCCTGCATAATATCGACCTGTTTTCTCAGCCACAAATCCTGGGTTTATGCCGATCTAAAAGAACCAAAGTGCTCGCAGAAAGAACTGATATCAAAGAAAACCAAGGCTACGAACACTTACGAATATCATGTCCAGATTCATGTCTAGATAGTCGGGCAAAGCTCCATGATCGTCTTCTGTAAAGAAAGTTAATTATGAGACTTTAAAAAGCAGTAATAATGCCTGCTTAACAGCAAAATTCCTATAAAAATCGCGCCATCTTAGCGCTATGTGCTCGTGTTCTTTGTGTGTTGGTCATCGCTATTCGGAGTCGTGAGCAAACATACTAACTTGGTCATAGCTTAGGTAAACACTTATACTTACAATCAGGCACTTAACGCCAAAAAAGAGAAAGCAGTATTGGTAGGGGTACCATGGTACCGGTACACAGGGTATTGGCAGACATGGGCAAAGGTGGGGCTGAGGGGGGGGGTTGGCCCTGACCCTCAGGCTCTGAACAACCCCCCTCAGCCGACCGCTACCCCCTCAGGAATTTTCTGGACGAATTTTGTATAGAAAATTATGATAAAAATATGCCTGGATTAGGTGTAAATGAGCTCAGAATAGCTTATACATTTTAACATATTGTAATAAAAAATATGCCAAAAAACCTTGATTTCAGCCAAAAATCGGACTTTTCCGCTTACCACCCCCTCAGCCACTCCTACCCCCTCAGGAATTGAAAATTCTACCCCCATCAGCCAAAATGCTAGCCCGTCTCTGGGCACCATGGTACTGGTGCACAGGGTAGTGCTACTGAATTGGTGTCGGTTCCACAATGGTACCGCACCGCCACCGCGCCTAAACGTGGCGGTATCAAATGATGGTACCAGTACCATTATATGGCTTTAAACGTCTTTCTATAGTACTCGATTTCGAAAGCGATACAAGTTCATACATGGGCCGGAAAAATCCGGAGGGGGGCTGAAAGTCCAAGCGAAACTTTTGAGGGAGGGGGAGTGAGGTATCGGCCGGCGAGGGGGTAAACCCCCACCCCCGCGGCCCATGTATGTACAAGTTGGATCGTCGCTTATCAGTTCTACTGAACCTACCCAACACAAAATCAGCAAATTCCAGACGGAAGCAGTAACTGCGTTAGTAGCAGCTTTCTTTGAGCTCGTAAACTGGATTAGTAGATTATAAAAACATTTTGTTCCGTAAATAAGAAAACTGCATTGAAATAAAAAAAACAATTTCACTAACCGTCAATCTGATCATTGGCCATAGCATCTTCGTTTTCACATTTCCGAATTTTCGATGGCGTTCCAAATGATCTAGAAAAGAGAGGAATTGTGCACAAATTTATTCCCACAGTTCCAAGCTGTACCAAAAAGGATTTGTTTGTAACTAGGAAGGAAGGACTGGTATAAAAATACCAAACATCATTTTTTAAACAGTTCTCAATAATACCAGATCATATAGCATGTTGAAAAAGCTACAACAACAAGGTTGCAACGAGCGAACAGAAAAGGCAAACTCGTTACCCAAAAATATAAGTACCATAGTAGTGGCTCCAGTAACAACAAACTGGCACAGAAACGATTAATTCTTAACGTAAAAAGCGCATGAAACCCAGGGTTTCCGCTGCTGACATTCGAGCTGTAAAGGTGTTTTACAAGCGTTTATTTTATGCTTGTATGGATGGCGGAAAATACCGTATAAAGCCGTACACCGGGCCTATCCCTATTTACAATATTGCTCTTGTCATAGGTAAATGTCATTACAGATACCGAAGCTCGGGGCGCACAAAATTGATTTTTTCGGCAAGTTTGCGAAAATAACAAAACACCTCACATACGGAAGCGCTTTCAACCGCACCACAATGCAGTAAATCATTTTTAAACTTTCATTTAAAATCTCGGCAATGGAATTTTTGAACGTTTACGATTACGCTAAATAAATGCTATACTACTTAGTTACCTAAATGAGTATACTTTTTGTGACAGGGAATAAAAGTCCTCTAAAGCTTGCAAACCTAACCTACATGTACACCTAAAACCTGAACAAAAGCAATAACTAAACCTAAAAAAAAGCACCAGTCTAAGAAGATTTCTGAACCTCGAGGGTCAAGAAGAGTTTTACTTTCGAAATAACTGACTTAGGTCGGAAGAAGAAAGAACGATAACCGAACTAAATGGGGCAAAAATAAGAAAGAAAACCAGAAGTGTATAGGCGAAAGAAGGAGATAAAAAGAACGCACTCGTCGAGCAAGGCGACGTGCTGTTGGAGCGCGTGCTGCTGGGGGTCTCCGTTGTTGGCGTTGAGGAAGAGGTAGTTGGCGTGGTGCTGGGCCATCAGTAAAGCGGAACCGGGGTCCTGAGCAGTGTGGGCTGAAGGCGTCTGGGACATGGCGCCGACTTCTCCTGGAAGACTGGGCCACCTGCTTTCGCTTTCTCTCTCCTCGCCTTCTTTCAAATCAGTTATGCACTTCTCTTTTACAATAAACTTTTAGCACACAGGAAGCGCGCGGGGTCAGTGCCCAACAAAAATGCAACTAAAATGCAACTGAAATTGCCCCCGAGTATTTTGCGACTAAAACTACGGTGGGTTGCAAACGTAGTGATTGGAACGTGTTAGCAGTCTAAATTATGGTTAAACGTTCGAAACAGTGTACAATCTGAGACAGTGTAAATTGTGTTGTGTGTTTGGTTGAAAGGTTTTTATTATGTGTCATTTCGGATAGTGAGGTGCAGGCAGACTAACTTTCAACAACAGAATCAAGAATATGTACTATACACATAAACTTAGTCGAATGGACTAAGTTCTCAAAAGAGAAACATATGCTGTTCGGTTGTGTACTGCATGTTGATACAATCCATAGATCTAGCAAGGGTGTTCCCCCACCCGACATAGGCCAGAACCCCCGGATCAGAATCTCCGAGACATCTTTAAGTGCCCCCAATTTACCAATGGTAGCTGGCTTGATGGCTGACCGCACTAGTAAGAAACGGCAGCAAAAGGAGCCCACACCACCACTCCTGCGTACTGTACGGAAGCGCAAGTATGACCTGTACGCAAGTCGAGATCAAGGAAAAACAGCGACCGAAACCGTCAAGCAGCGCGGACCACGACACCGGACACACATTACACAAGTCATCTAGGGAAAGTGACTCTGTGTTCTTCAACTGGGGCAGAGCCTAACTTACACGTACGAACACTTGCAGGATCCGCAATATACTAATGACTAAAGCAGTTCATTGTCGTCCGGCAGCAGTTGTGAAATGAATGACCAATCGCAAGTCTGTACGCACCTTGTTTATAATTTATACGTTCAGTTTCTACATTCGCATTTTACGTACGTACATGTATTGTACGTTTGTTTGTACTGGGTGATGAATCACATATCCCGCAGGGTTTTCACAAGCTCCGTAGGTTTTTGTTTGTGGACCGAATCAGCTGTTCTTGCGAAAGCCCGCGGGATATATATGTGAATCACCCAGTGCACTGATTTATGACGATGTACAACGTATATAGGTTGCGTTCTTTCCGACACACGCATAGTACATATCACTAAATCTTGCAGAAGCAGAACGTGGACTCTTCTTTTTTTTCTTTTCTGATGTCTACTATTAAAATCAATCCAAACAGTTTATTTTCCGTTCCTCAACGCAAAAGACCGCATAATGATAAACAGGTGCGAACGAGATGATTTACCATTATGAATATTTGGGAAAGATACAATGTCAGTTAACTGATCCAATAGAAGAACAACTAATACTCCAGTTCATACACGGACGCACCACTCAGGCATGGAATGACATTGTCGTTTTGGTCTGTATCTCAACCGTGCGTCGAGAGGGCATCCAACAACACTGACCGGTACGCCACCTCAGGAGCCATCAAGCGATCTGGACGATCAAGCCCTGTGTATAGGGGCTGATTATAGGACTGCAGGCGTTAATCTTGGCTCCAGAATTGACAACTCGGTCACACAATCATCGACTGTTCGCCATTCATTCATACACACCTCATACACCTTCTGTCACTATTCGGATTGTCCGTCTTCTGGCGATGAACGATCACGGAAATTGAAGAAATCATCCTGCAAAAGTTATGCAAATTTGAAGCGCTCTCAACTTGCTAGTACTGGAACTGCTATACGTACTTTTGGGTTATGGGGTCTAGCGATCGACCGGAATTTCGGTTCCGGTTCCGGTCCGGTGCTGAAGGGTGCCGGAACCGGAACGTATAGACTTTTCGCTCTTTTTCGAAGCAAAACAGCTAAATTCCATGTCAGAACGCTAAACACTATTAATAAACCACTTAAAACTTTGTTTTAGGCAACAATTTTCATTGATATGACCACTTTTTTCTCAGAAGTGCACTTAGTCGGTAATTTACTGCAGCCCAAAAGGTGCTTAACATTTAACAGTACGTTCAGGTAAAAATTTAGTTGTTTCGACACTTCAAAGTCGAAATTCGAAAAATACAGAGGTCTTAAACAGGTAGCCAAACCTAAAAAAGGCAAAAAAACAAGGATGTGTTGGGTTCCTGTAGGAGGAGTGTACGATTCTCAGAGAAATCACTAAACCGCCCCAATCGAGTTTTTGGTACTTAAACGGTATGTAAACACTCTTTGGACACCTAAAACAGTAATGTTTCATGGCAGTTGTGCCCGTTCTAATTTTAGCAAAGCACCCCGCAATTGCCTCCTATAGTTTCAGCTACCATTTTTGGTTCTGAGAGCAATTGAAGCGTTCAGACGAAGAAATGCCTCAGTCCATAAATAGATGAAACGAGAAAAACGCGTTCAAAGTTTTCGAACAGCCTGAAATAAATAGTGCAAAATGCTATGGCCTAAAGTGTATTATGCCAAAATAGGCCCATACCAGTGCTACTCTGCACCTGAGTTTGGGCCACCACATGTTTGCTGATTTACATATTTTTAAAAATTTGTGATAGTGGACTTAGGCTGTTTTATGGTTTAGACCTTAAAACAGCCTAAGTCCATATTCACAAATTTAAATAAGATCAGTGAGAGTAAGAGAGCAGTATTAGTAGTAGGATTGATTGCCTTCCAGAACTCCGGGTAGTGGACTAGCAATCTTTCCATCAATCTGCAGCTTATAAATAGTGCTACAATAATCTGAAATGTAAAACCTACGTTGAGAGATTCCAGAATAAGGAGCCAAAAGGTGGCCAAAGGCCCATTTCAGTCTTCAAAAGCGGCATTCGATCAAAGTTTCTTGAACTAGTCTATCAGTACCCTAAGGCCCCTAATTTTTAAGTCTAAATATTGATTATTGAATGAGAAATTTTGATTTCAAAATTTTATCAACCTTAGTAAATGACGGAAAAATTTGTGATTTTCAGCCGTTAGCTAATTTACTCCAGAACCTGTAGGCGTACGCTAGCGTTCTTGCCACTATTCTGTAGCTTAAGGATAGCGCTACAATAATCTGACATATAGAGCATAGATTTTAGGGGTTACAGGTAAGCTATTGGGCCAAAAGGGGGACGAAAATTAGTTTCTTCAAAAACGTAATTCGACCGATGCTTCTTCAAGTAGTCAAAAAGTACTCTTAAATCCTCGATTTTTAAGTCTAAATTCTGATTACTAAGCCAGAACATCAAATTCGAAATTTTGACCCGATGGTTAAGCAGCCCAATTACTGTATCTTCGAATTGAAGCATCAAATCTGGGATTCCTTTTCAGGGGTTTGAGAACTCAGCTATACTACGTATTAGTGTATCAACTTTCAGCTGTCTAGGCCAAAGTTTTAATTTTGGGTGTGAATATTGAGGCTCTTGACTTGGACTTAGGCTTTTCTTCAACTGAATTTCGAGCACTGTTAAAAATTGCTTTGGTGTAACTTATGACATACAATGTTTTCAGATTAACTAATTTGTATTTGACATGTCTGTAGTTAGGGCATTGTGCTGCCGAGTAGAACTCAATTTTTTCAAAAAGTGGACTGAGGCATTTCTTCGTCTGAACGCTTCAATTTAAAATTCTTAGCTTCTGCTAAAAAGTTCCGGTTCCGGTTCCGACCGGAATTTGGGGAGTTCCGGTCCGGTTCCGGTCGAAATTTTGGTCCCAGTCGATCGCTAGTGGGGTCTGTAAACTGTTTCGCGGGCGGTATGGGGGTGAGGCGGTTGCCTTTTCCAGCTGGGGTAACCCACTAAAACCCCACTAGTACGTTTGCTTCTTTCTTCTTATGCTGTAAGGCGTATTCTATTCATACTTGTCTCGAAAAATGGCGGGACGCCTCAATTTTTGTCGCACCAACATTTACTCTGTTTATAAAATGTTGCCGACAGAAAGAAAACAAAAACGTTTTGCACGGAATACTATCAATCAGACACGACATTCCTACCACTAAGCAATCAATTTGTTGAGCAACATTTTTGTTGAGTTTTGTGAGCCAACGGGACATGTCACTGTGGGTAGTTCATAACTTAAACGTGTTGGCGCAACAAAAATTCCGGCCAAAAACTACTAAAAGCAGTCAAAATATCTTCAGTTTCGATTCCACTGCACAAAATAGGTAAATAAATTCCTACGTACCGCATATTGGGTTTGGGGTGCAGCACCCTTTCGAATCCTTTGGTAAGATAGGTTCGGGTTGGCGGCGTCGGGCACAGGTGTCTTTAGCCGAGTGAGAATACGCAATTTGCCGTCAGGAAGAAATAACCCTATTATTATCATTCGCCTAAGACTGCGCCACGTTCGTTGAGAAGAGGAGAAGAAATTTTTAATTTCATCAATAAGATTCCAGGTCAGGAGTAAGGCCAGAAGCATTTGACCAAACAGTGGCTCTTTAGTTTCGTGGTAGATTAGCCACAACCACAATCAACCAATAGAGTTGACACACAACATAAACAATAACTTCTTTTTACACCTACTTTTTAAAATAAAAAAACAAAACAAACAAACCACTTTAGGTGAAGCGTCGAGCGTCAATTGCAGTCACCGTGCTTTAAAACTTACGGGCGACCGCTTTTTTTCTGTGTTGGGCACTGACGACGCGCCCACAGGAAGCATGCCAACAACGCGCAGATTGGAATCGCCTCCCTAACCATCTAATCGACTACGGTAGCCGCCGTTCTCTCTTGTTTGTTTGCTGTGGCCGTTCGTAGCCTTCACTTTTTCTTTCCTTCGATCGATTAATTGCAGCAGATTGTTCCGACCTGCAGTAACAAAAGTTATATGAAACAGTAAAACGTATGTGATAAGATAAACTTTTATTTCTGATTTGTTTTCGCTTCTTTTGTAGCGCATGGTTATGAGCCATTCTTTACTAATGGAAGTTCTCTCTCACTCCCTGCTTTCGCTCCACTATTCCCAGACCCTAATAGGTGTCCTCAGGTGTCTGGAGATTTTACAGATAAACAGGCCGATCCGATGCAATTCCCAGCTTGAAGCGTAAAAGTTTCTTCATAGAAACAAAGATAGCATATTTGTACTGTACGTACAAAATGGGGTGGCAAATTCTTTCCCCTTTATTTCGCTCCTTATTTTGCGTCCGGTTAGGGCTTGAAATCGTCTCAGGGAGGGTGGCCGATTTTTCAAAAATCGCTAAACAACTCTGTAAAATTGCCAATTTTCCTTAAAATCGCCAACACATTTTACTTGAGGTAAGGGGTGCCTGGACGGTGAGAGGGGTGTAAAGGAACCCCAGGCAACTCCCCTGCCCATGTATGCAGGCGAAGTTTGTGAACAGCGTTCGCAGGGTTAGCATAAAAAAAACTTCGCTCGCGCCAAATGGCCCGAGGAGAAGTTTGTCGCCAATTGGTGACTATGTAGAGACCTGCACTGGCCGACTTTCTGGCGGCCCGGCCTGGAGGTCCAGAATCTAGGCTGGGTCTGGGAAAGCTAAAATAGCTGAAAAATCGACCATTGTCTATCAAAATAAAGCTTACAAGATGTTTCTTACCACTACGCTTGCGTTTTCTGACTGGAATGTCTATTTTTCGTCACTTCAAAAAAGTTTCAAGTAAATTTAGAATTTTTGTAATGTCTAAACGCTAATTTCGTGGGGTTTTTACAGCCATAGTTGGGCTTCTGGCCAAATAGGTGAGAAAAGTTTTAAAAATTAGGCTTAAAAACGCATACATGTAACAGCTCCGGGCCGACCTGGGGGGAGGGGGGTAGGGGGGGGGTTTCCTCAGGTGGGGGGTCGAGGGGGGGGGTTCGCCCAGGTGGGGGGTCCCAAATTTCAAAAAGCTCCAAAGCGCCTAGAAATGCGTTTTTAGCACGTTTTTTTTCAGTAAGGACGCTAAAAATCGCTATTTTAAGCTGCCAAATAGCGTTTTAAAGCTAAAAACAAGCAAAAAATGACAAAAAGAGCTTCCAAAAACACCGATTTTTCTTAAATATCAGCAGTGGAAACGCCAAATTCGGTTTCCAAAGGCTTTTCAAGTGAATTTTAGGCTAAAAATTAGTGATTTCTGACCCAGCTTGTTAATACTGGAGCCACTACCACCACTTGTATTTTTGGTCGGGGGGGGGGTCCCTTAACCTGTCTCGGGGGGGGGGGGTGAGGGGGGGGGGTTGGCCTTTCCAGCAGGGGGGGGTAACCCCCCAAACCCCCCTAGTACATGTATGTAAAAACGCATTTAAAAATGGTGTTTTGAGCACAAAACGAATAGTTTGAAACTGCCTGATATGGCCACTGCCCAATCAGGGCATGAAAAAATTTAAAAATTAGACCTCAAAAACGCATTTGAAAGGCATTCTGAGAATAAAATTAACAATTTAATTAAATCAATGCATACAAACTGTAACGTAATCGTCAAGTAGCCAAACTACAGTATGGTAGGTCCGGCCCGGTGTAAGAGTTATGAGGGACTTCGGTCCATCCACTTTTGCGCATGATCATTCCTTAATTGACAGACTGAACAAAATTTATTCTAAACAACCGCCACACGAATCAATTGACGGATATGTAGATGTTTTCAAGATCAGCAGAACTTTAGCAACAGTTTTTGCTTGTTAGATGCATATAAATAAATACAAAGTTATTTGTTTCTTCCAATTTTTGAGGAGAACTCTTGTGAGCAAACCGCTGCAAAAATTATTGTGGAAAAAACTCAATTTGATTAGAAAGAGCGAATTCAAATGTTAAAAATGCTGTATAGTATGTGTGCGTACGGCATGTATGTATGACCAGCAACACCCTTCAATAGACCGACAAACAGGCTAGAAGAAAAACGCTTAAAAATTGACGACTGTGGTCGATCTATCAGAACGAATATTTATGCTGTAGCGCCAAAAAGCAGCTTGTAGTGCCTTTGTCTTTTCTTGTATTATCATTACCTACTGTAGCTACAGGTATGGTGCATAATAGTGTATTTTCCGTCCATAAGATGTAGTGCGACAGCTATGTTTGTCAGTGCGCCCTACGTAAACATAGCACTAATTTTTGCGATTATATTGCTTCCTATCAAGCTTGGCCCTTTGAGGGGCAGCAGTTTTTCTTATCAAATAGCGGACTATGGACCCATTGCTGTTTATACCCAAGAGCGCAAACGCGAGAAAACAGCCAGTTACGATTTGCGTCCTGTCATTTACTGGCCTCCCTGAAACGTTCTCTGTTCGGAAAAAGGAACAAACATGAGCGATCATGAACGAGAAGGCACCTTTGATGAAGAAACTGTAGTACAGAAGACTGGAGACACTACAGTGTTGGCAAGAGAGAGACGACACGAAAACCTGGTGGCCAGCGATGTACACAGTCCCTATGCGCACAGTCATGTCACCAAGATCTACAGCTACTCCTCAAGCCGAACTATGCAACGCCACTATTCTCCATCTCACGATCATACTCCTACTCCCATATCCAATCAGCCCAATCACGCTACTGAAGGAAATGAAACGGCAACTCAGGATGATTCACAGGCAGTACACTCCAAAGAAAGACAACCACAGAAAGTGGTGATCGAGGTGAAGATGCGTAAAGAAGAACCTCTGGAAAGTGAAAAGGATCACGTGGATTTGGGCCATGAACATGAGCAAAATCTGGACAAAACGCAACCACCGGAGACAGAACTCAAGGTTGAAAGCGCTCAAGAAACTCAAGTTGAAAATGGTTCTGGGCACAACGAGGGGAAGGCAAATGCCAACGAAAGCAATTTTCAAGACGATTCAGCAAAGATGCAGCAGGATAATCAAACCAAAATCACTGATTATCACACAACGTTATACCAAAAAGAATTCACACTGGAGCCACAAACCCCTCAAGATCGAACATATGATGAGGAAACAGTGGTGCAGAAGACTGGCGATACCTCAATGATAGCCAGAGAGGCAAGACATGAGAATCTGGTATCTAGTGGCATTCATAGCCCCTATGCTCACAGCCATGTCACCAAGATTTATAGCTACTCGACCAGCAGAACCATGCAACGAGGTTTCTCTCCATCAAGAGATCACGATACCAAAGGCGTACTGTCTGATGAGCAAAGTGATTCTGCAGTGACCCAGAAGACCTCACTTGAAGCACAATTTCAAAGCCATGCTCAGGAAGGCAGAAGTGAGAATGTTTTGGCTGAAAAAGATGGGTCAACCCAGTTTGTAAAAGACGAGGTACAGAAGCAGGCTGTTGACAATGAGGCTACAACAAGAACGTTTGAAGAAAGCCATGAGAAAATTGAATCAGGATTAAAAATAGGCAACATAAAATCTGAAACTGTTCCTCACAAAAGGGAATTAGAGGACACCAAAGTTAAGACCAAGTCTGAGGACAGTGAAATGCAAAAGCAGACAGTTGGCAAGAATGTCGAAACCAAATCTAAGGAGAGCCAGGATCAAAAGCAGACAGTTGACAAGGATGTCAAGACCAAGTCTGATGAGAGCCAGGCTCAAAAGCAGACAGTTGTCAAGGAGGTCAAAACCAAATCTGCAGAGAGCCAGGATCAAAAGCAGACAGTTGGCAAGGAGGTCAAAACCAAGTCTGAAGAGAGCCAGGATAAGAAGCAGACAGTTGGCAAGGAGGTCAAGACAAAGTCTGAAGAGAGCCAGCATAAGAAGCAGACAGTTGGCAAGGAGGTCAAGACTAAGTCTGAAGAGAGCCAGGATAAGAAGCAGACAGTTGGAAAGGAGGTCAAGACCAAGTCTGAAGAGAGCCAGGATAAGAAGCAGACAGTTGGCAAGGAGGTCAAAACCAAGTCTGAAGAGAGCCAGGATGAGAAGCAGACAGTTGGCAAGGAGGTCAAGACAAAGTCTGAAGAGAGCCAGGATAAGAAGCAGACAGTTGGCAAGGAGGTCAAGACCACGTCTGAAGAGAGCCAGGATCAAAAGCAGACAGTTGGCAAGGAGGTCAAGACCAAGGCTGAAGAGAGCCAGGATCAAAAGCAGACAGTTGGCAAGGAGGTCAAGACCAAGGCTGAAGAGAGCCAGGATCAAAAGCAGACAGTTGGCAAGGAGGTCAAGACCAAGGCTGAAGAGAGCCAGGATCAAAAGCAGACAGTTGGCAAGGAGGTCAAGACCAAGGCTGAAAAAAGCCAGGATCAAAAGCAGACAGTTGGCAAGGAGGTCAAGACCAAGGCTAAAGAGAGCCAGGATCAAAAGCAGACAGTTGGCAAGGAGGTCAAGACCAAGGCTGAAGAGAGCCAGGATCAAAAGCAAACAGTTGGCAAGGAGGTCAAGACCACGTCTGAAGAGAGCCAGGATCAAAAGCAGACAGTTGACATAACGGTCAAACAGCAAGGTCAAGCAAACCCTGATTCAGGAACCTTCGATGAAAAAACAGTGCTGCAAATGACTGGTGGAGATGCAACTACACTTGCAAAAGGAACACAAGGGAAGAGTTTGATGTCTGGCGATATTACTTCGCAGTACTCTCGCAGCCATGTCACGGAAGTCTACAGCTACTCATCAAGTCGTACTGTGAAGGATGACCAGTATGCCTATTCTTCTTCAATCGGAGGTCAGCTGTCTCCTGATGATATAGAAACCAGTAACTCTCGAAAGACAGACTTCACTGCAAAAAAGGAGACACTACACCAAACCGAGAGTAAAGGATTCAGCAGCAAAGAGAATCGTTATGAAAGAGAACTTGAAGAGACAGAAGAACTAGCTGCAGAGAAGGAAAAAGCCAAAGGGACCAACTATCAAACTGCTTTCACTCATACTGGTCAACCTGATTCGGTCACTCATAAAGGAGGGTGCCAGTGTGGTGCTGTGATGTGGGAAGTCAAAGCATCTGAAAAGCTTCAAGTTCTGTTGTGCAGGTAAAGCTGTCCTGCTCTGTTGTGGCACTTCGAATTATGCTGCTGTAACTTTTAGTTGTTCAATGTGCGCAAAGAAACTGAATTTTCACTTCGAAGTTTCGGCTTCGGATTTCCGCTTGTTGCAGGTAAAAAAGCAGCGAATTTTTTAAATTTTTTCTTCGATTTAGCTGCGTAGCTACGTAACTGCCGCTCTTAATTTCTTGAAATCTAAGCGATTTGTGGCTTTGATTTCTCGTAAAAACGATACACAAAACGAAAACTGAACAACAATCAGTCTGAACGGAATATTGGTTTTAGATGCGTACGTAATTCAGGTACCAACACCTTTCAAAAGTTGTTATCACTTATTTTTATAACGTTGATGTCTCTGGTGATTAATCGAAAAGCTGGCCCCCACCACTATCTTTAAACATTCGGTCATTTTTTGGTGCCTATACCGGTTTAGTGCCACTGGCCGGGCGGCCGTGGGGAGCTGACAGCACCATGACTCACCACGCCAGGCACTCTCTTAGTGACTGGCACCAAACAGCATGGCTAGGAGTGGCTTGGCAGTGAAAGAAGGGCACAATGTCCGAGATGACGATATGAGGGGTCGCGAAATGGGCGTGCAGGTCTAATCTAAGACTGTACATCGTACCTACGGCCCCCGCCACATAGGATCGGATCGGAATCGACGTGGTACGTAGACTATGCACGCATATACCGTACGACGTTAACGTTTGAGCATGGGGACGTGTACCAATTCCCTGAATGCGTTTTAGGGTGAAACTGCGCTACGCAAGTATTCTTCCTCAGACTTGGATTCAATTCAGCACGTCTTCTGTTCGGTGTGTGGTGTTCAAAGCTTTTACATGCCCACTTCTGGTACTGTCGGTGAGTTTGGTTCGCTTCTTCACTTGTACAATACAATAGGTGCGTGCTGTACGTTGCTTTTGCTTGCACGACTGCAATTTATGATAAGGCCGATAAATGGGTAGGCCGCGTAGGTAATTCGGCAGAAAATTTTTTTTCAACAAAAAAATTTAATTGGAATATTGTACTAGAACGAAAGAAGCTAGCTGAGTGCTTATTGCTTTTTTGTAAAGCTTATTGTGTGAAGATTTTGTTTGCAACATATTGGCGCTGTATCTGTATTCCGTCTAGAGTTACAGGCACACTCACTGCATTTGACACTCACTCAAAAAAGTCAATCCTCGAACCTGAATAAGCCTGAAACTGTAAGAGCTCGGTCAGAATAAAAATCCGCATTTAGGTTGGTTTCATACATACAGTATGTATTTCGTTGAAAATTTCACCGAAATCGGTGCAGTAGTTTTTCAGAACGAGCGCCCCTCTTTTTGAGGCTAACCGGCACAAGTGGACATATCCAATATTCAAAACTTTGTTAAAAAACGGTTTTTTTGCTTAGTTTACATGGGCCTATTTATGCGTTACCATGCTGATTTACACAATAACAAGTCATTTTACGCTAATTAACTGAAAATTAAAAAAATTGAAGATTTTTTAGTGCCTTCGGGCCTCGCGTTACGGTGTGTCGGCTGCTCGGAATCGTTTTAGAGAACGATTTTAGCAATAAAGTAATAATAATTGCGTAAAAACTAACGAATATTTTGATTCGTTATAAAGTTTACTTAGCGTTTCCAGGATTACCTACTTTACAAATTCCTTTAATTCCCATTTGAGCGCATTTTTTATCCAAACCGCGATACTTCTTGTAATGACCCACTAGCCACCAACAGGTTGTAGTCACGCGCGCGGAAGTGTTTCACCTAGTGTTGCTAGGAGGCGCGCGAAGCGGTCAAAAATCCCGACAGCCCGTCGCAGCAATGTTTCATAATTGTCGACGACAATAAAAAGCACTTGATACATAAAAGCAGTTGATCGTTCCGATGCTTACCAGCGCGCCAGCTAGTGTGTTACGACTGAAACATGCTCGTGATGCGGCTCTCTGTTGTACGGTGCCGGCCGTGCACCCTCAGCAGACTATACCACTTCTCGCTGATTGGCTGGTATGTGACTGCGCTCGATCCTTTTTCTTTTTGTCGCTTGAGCTCAACTTTTCCTATGGAAGAACTTCAAATTTCGTGAATGCAATGCAAATTTCAGGTGTGATGCCACACTGCATCGAAAGCAAGACTATAAAGCAAATGAATTTGTGCGAAAGCAACGCTACTCGCAGTTGCAAATTCAGCCGATCGGATAATGTTTTCGTCCGGGCTCTGATCAAGTCGTGGAAAATAGGAAATGTGAAGAAAATCGTGTCAGACCGAGTTTTGTACACCGGTTTACTTGCCATTCTTCTGTCTTTTTTGTATTTATGGTTCTTCTCTTCTCGATCCTAAGCCGATTTTTTAATTTTTTGGGCGATTTGTGTTTTGATACGTACATTGTATTATTTAGAAAGGAATTGAATATTGGGTTTGGTATTTTCGACTGTTATTCTAGTAGCAATAAAATACGTAGTTTACAAAAGTACTACTCAGTACTAATCAGTGGCGTATCCAGGATTTTGGAAAGGGGGGGGTGTAAAATTTTGAAAGTGCCTGGTTGGCCCGCTGCCCAACCAGGGTAAGAAAATTTAGCAAAATTAGCCTTCAAAAACGCGTTAAAAACGCATTCCGAGCTTAAAATTAACAGAAATTACAAGTTTTAGTAGTTTATAATGGCCTGGTTGGGCTTCTGCCCGACCATGGCGAGAAAATTTTGAAAATTTGCCCTTCAAAAACGCATTTAGAAGGCATTCTGAGCACAAAATAGGCAGTTTTAGTACATAATTCATTAGTTTCTTATATTTTTAATAGACTTTTTCTTCCTACCTCCACCGCAAAGGGGGGTGTACACACCCTACACCCCCTGGATACGCCACTGGTACTAATTGGTTTTTAAAGAACAAAACGCAAAATAAGTACAGTCGGGTCGGTCCTCGAAGAAGACAAACTCGCTACAGCAAAAATTTATTAACACTATGCTGTCAGACAACTACTCAGTAATGGCATAACTTCCACTACAGTAACAGGGTTCGTGCGGCTTTTGTATAGCAAAATTCCCTGACCTTTCCCTGACTAAAGTAAAAATTCCCTGGCCAACCAGGGTAAGGAAACTGCAACCATTGAGAAAATTTTGAAAAATTGGCTTTGTAAAACGCATTTAAACGGTATTCAGATGGTAAATTTCCGGTTTAACTAGTAGTATTATAATGTTAGAAGACCGATATTCAAAAGGGTGGTCTGTAAAGTTCTAACAGACCCATTTGGCGGCGAGTTGTTCCTGCTGCTATCAAATTTTTCCCTGACCAGACACCAAATTCCCTGACTTTCCAGGTCCCGCACGAACCCTGAGTAACTAGTAACAGAAATGATTCAACTTAGGCACAACATACTGTAAAAAGCCGTGGGTCAACAGCCCTCCATTAATACCATAAACAATTCCTGGCAATCTACCTTTGAAAATCAGCAAACCAGTAAGTCCACCGACTACCGTTAGCCGGTCAACCGAAAGCTGTGACTGATTCAGTCTCAACCGGTAGCAACGATCGTACAAAGCATCATTGCTCAAGTCATACGTATACATATAGAGCAGACCAAACAGAGGTCCAAGAATCGGTCCAAAGATAAGTCCCTTGTGACCAACAGGTCTCTTCAGAAAACTGTGCAGTAGACGCTTTTTGTGTACCCGCACATCAATCAAAGCTGAGACTGTAAACTTCCGCAACAGATCGACAAAACAACCAAGCTGAACTCCTTTGAAGGCAGTGTGAATTGCTGCTTCTTGTAGCGGAAAAGGAATGTCCTTTTGCTGCTCTTCGCCCACCGACAGAAAGGGAATGAAGTTGCGAAGCCACGATTCTCCCATTAAACCTGTAATAATAATCCAAATCTAGAATTCTATCTTTTTAGAGAAGTGACAGCATCAACCGCTGCGGTGCGACCAAAAATCAAAGCCGATACGCACAAAGATTTGCAACTGTTTATTTGGCTCGTTTCCGGCCTTTGCGTTTAGCATTCACATCTCTTCTAAACTTCTGGTACGACTGAATCTTCTGTTTGCGTCTGCGATCTTTCAGAATCTGTTCCTTCGTTCGCAGTTCACTTCTAACCACCGATTTGCTGCCGCGTAGCGGTCCTACATTCCGCCGCGGCTGTTTTTCTTCTTCATCCTCGTCCGACAGTTGACTGGCTGCCTCTAGACGCTGACGTTTCTTCCATTTTTCGTACACGCCCGACTTGTACGAAGCTGGCACCCAACTGCCTGAACGGTTAAAATTGAGAGAACGCACAGATGTAACAAAGAGGCGATTAGAGCTAGAGCCCCCAAACGGGGAGCTCTAATTATTCAATATTTCACTCAGATTTTCTGGGAAGAAGTTTTGGACACTAAAATTCCCTGTAATTAGTAGCTGTATTTCCCCCAATACTAGCACTTCTGAACGTTACTTTCAGTCATTCGTCGGTCGGTCAGTCAGTCATTTTGTCGGTCGGTCAAAACAACTTACCGTCCTCGGTCTTTATTCGTTTTTCTCTAGCGCCGTCGGTTCCAACAAACTTTTTCTTCTTTCGATCCCTAGATAAATCCAGACAATAATAGGCACATTACATACGTGCATTTGTGAACAGTGAGTCACCATTTTTTGCGCTGTGTGTTTTTGTGTTCATTAGCCTCTCCATCGCCGGTCAAGTCCAAGACCGCCTGTTGCGCTTCTAAGTCGAACGCCTTCTCAACCGCCAATCTGTACTGTTCGGCACTTTAGTCTCCCTGAGGCAGAACAGAAAAAAGTACACACCCTTGTTCAGAATGAAAGTCGGTCGGTCGGTAAGGCACAAAATAATCCTTCTGCTTTCTGGTGGCATTGCGTTTTTTGTCCGGTGCTTCGTAAAACTGAGGAAAAATTACCTCCGAAAACGATTCCTAATAACACGCACACTGTTACATTGTTGTTGTAGTACAGTAGTAACTTTTTGTCCTTTCGGACTAGGAGTAGCCAACTGATATAGAGCAGGAAGAGACACAACCTCCTTTAACGACAACCCTCCACTTTTGCTGTCACTGTATGCAAGACAGCTAAGGTTCGGTCCCCATTTATCTACTTGCAATTGCTGACTTTCGACGGCCTGGGTTGGGCTTTGTGTCTACTACTTCCCATCGCCTCGACAGGTTTCGAACCCACAAACACACCGCTTCCACGGGTGCGGTCTGTATGTCTATTAATAGTTCAATCTATTCTATTGATTACCTGAACCAAAGCAGTGGGGGCGTCCGAATTCTGCACTGTCACAGACGCCGAAGTCTGAGCAGCGTAGGTTTTCTTGCCAATATATTTTTCGTGAGCCTTCCGCTTAGCTTTCATCGCTGTGTACTGCTCGTGTTTATTGCTGGTGTTGGTCTCAAAGACTGTCTAAAGAAAGCTAACTTAGGAGACTGACCTACTACAGGCCAAGACCTGGTACCAATTTGGTTTTAAAGTTTTTCAGGCCTTCCAACACGGCAGTTCGGCTGTTCTCTCGTCCGAGCAGATCGGCGAACAGAGGATGAGGTTGTATGGACTCAAACGATTGTCTCAAATCGGTCTTTAGTCTGTGAATGCTCTCTCCTGAGGCGGCCGGCCGCGACCGCACGTACTGTTTCTGTGCGTTAGTGCACACTTTCTGTTGCTGCACCTAAACGCGCACAATTGTTAAAATATTTAGAAGGGAAAAATGGTTGCTTTTTTAAAATATTTTTCTGACAACCGTCTTAAAGGGGTCCAGGTGCTAGTACAGGTACTTACAACAAATTTTCCACTTTTGCACCCCAAGTCAGTTAAGAAACCTGTTCAAAAGGCCAATACAGGTCTAAACACTGCCTATAACTGCATAATTTCATCGAAAATTGTCTTTAGAGGTACTTCTAGGTGAATAGTAAGTTAGCCTTTAGTTGATCGGCGTAAAAAGGACTTCATAATGAAATGACCAAACTAACAGTGAGCAAAGTAAAGTAATCAGAAGAACATTACCAGTTCGTAAGAATTATCGTGCATCGCTTTGACCACTCCGTTTTCATCGTCCACCACACACTGCGGAACAGCGCCGATCGTACCCGACTCATTTTCTGAAACTGCCGAAAGTAGTACGGTACCTGTTTTCTGGGACTGCAACACACACCAGAAGAGTCTTTCCTAGCAAACTCTAACGTTCGACCCAAAAACAGAAACAGATCCACCACATAAGCGAACTCATCCGGCGAAACCAAACTGTAGGAACGGCCCGAACGACCGGCTCTGGCAACTCGGCCTAAACAACCGGGAAATAACGTTTATAAAGTTATAAACGGGATTGTATGGAATGGTACGGCGCTACAGATAGCAGAAAAACGGCTCACCAACTCGGTGAACGAATAGCTTGGCTTTAGGCGGAAAATGGAAGTTGAGCACATTGTCCAGAAGAGGAATGTCCACTCCTCGAGCAGCAACGTCGGTCACCACCAGAATGTTGGTCTGCCGGTTTCGAAAGCTAAAGCAACGTTGTTCTCAACTAGCTTTTGTTTACGTTGGCACTAAACCTAACCGAGAAATATTGATATTTCTGGCGGCCGAATCGAGACTGCTGTAGAGGTAACTGCAGTCGAAATGATCTTTCTGTAAAACCTCTCTCACGTACTCTACATGGTGTTTGGTAGCGCAAAATATAATCGTTTGTTCCTTGTCCACGTTTAGGTGATTTCTGAAAATACAGACTGTTGGTTGGTGAATAGATAAGTTCCACTATATTGACTTCTACAGTCAAGCATTTACGCCGTTTATGGTACCGACAACATATGGCACCGGTACCCAGACTAGTGGCACAAAATATGGTCCCACCGGACTTCGGGCAGATCTCCTCCCTTCGGTGGATGGCCTATTACATGTATGCTGGCAACAGATAAATGGCCTACCCTGTACATTTTTAAATTATAAAACTAGGAGGAGTCAATTTGCTGGAACCGATCTATTCAGCAACACTCTGAACAAGGGCGTGTTTGTATTCACTGAACAACACAGAGATGAAGAGCATAAAGAACATAAAACAGATGACAATTTTTCAGCAAAACCTTCCAAAAAAGATCAGAGCGATTCGGAAAGAACTGAAAGATTTGCTCCGTTACCTCAGTAGATAAAGTAGCAGAGGCAGTTTGTCGTCAGCTCGGCAGGTCAAGAAACAGGTGTGCAATTTGTGGCTTATTTTGGAGTCTAAGTCGAGTCGCACCAGGACTGGGTCGGTGAGTCCGGCTCTGGCAAAGTCCACCAGGATCTTGGGCAAGGTGGCCGAGAAAAGCAGAGTCTGTCGGTTGTCTGGCAATCGTTTGAGCACGTCTCTCAGCTGCTCCGCAAAGCCCATCTCGAACAGACGGTCGGCCTCGTCGAAAACCACGTATTCCGTTGAGTTCAGCTTCAGGTTCATCTCGATTACCACGTGCATCAGTCTGCCTGGTGTGGCGATCAGACTGAAATTATAGGACATTAAGAGTCAGTCTCTGGGCCAATCGAGTTTCAGTATTCAGACCCAAAAATGAAACTTTGGCGTGGAGGCCTCAAAGTTGGAGGACTAATACGTATGGATAGGTTATATAACCACCGCAAAGGATATCCCGATTCGACGCTCCACGCTCGAGATACGGCCTTCTGAAAATCGGTCCACTTAACTATGGGACCAAAATTTCAAAATCGAATTTCTAGCGCACTAATCAGTATTGGGACTTAAGAATTGGGGGTTTAGGGTAACTTTTAGAGTACTTTCAGAATCAACGGTCGAATTCCATTTTCAATGAAAAAAAATTTTTCGACCCCCCTTGGAGCCCCCTAGCTCGTCTGGAACCCCCCTACACCGTTTTTTTTATTTCAGAATATTGTTGCGCTATCAATTCCCTACAGTTTGGTAAAAGCCACATTTTCTGACCCGTGGAAGAAAGTGGTGAAATATGGCTTCAAAGTTGAAAAAGCCTCAAATTTTTAGTTTTGGTTTTGGTTTTAGTAACTAAAAATTTGAGGATTTTTCAAATTTGAAGCCATATTTCACCACTTTCTTCTACGGGTCAGCTAATGTGGCTTATACCAAACTGTAGGGAATTGATTGCGCTACAATATTCTGAAATAAAAAAAACGGTGTAGGGGGGTTCCAGACGAGCTAGGGGGCTCCAAAGGGGGTCGAAAAAAATTTTTTCATTGAAAATGGAATTCGACCGTTGATTCTGAAAGTACTCTAAAAGTTACCCTAAACCCCCAATTTTTAAGTTCCAACACTGATTAGTGCGCTAGAAACTCCAGCAGGAAATTTTGGTGCAGTACCAAAACTAAAAATTTGAGGATTTTTCAACTTTGAAGCCATATTTCACCACTTTCTTCCACGGGTCAGCCAATGTGGCTTATACCAAACTGTAGGGAATTGATAGCGCTACAATATTCTGAAATAAAAAAAACGGTGTAGGGGGGGTTCCAGACGAGCTAGGGGGCTCCAAATGGGGTCGAAAAAAATTTTTTTCATTGAAAATGGAATTCGACCGTTGATTCTGAAAGTACTCTAAAAGTTACCCTAAACCCCCAATTTTTAAGTTCCAACACTGATTAGTGCGCAGAAATTCGATTTTGAAATTTTGGTCCCATAGTTAAGCAGACCGATTTTCAGAAGGCCGTATCTCGAGCGTGGAGCGTCGAATCGGGATATCCTTTGCGGTAGTTATATAACCTATCCATACGTATTAGTCGTCCAACTTTGAGCCCTTCACGCCAAAATTTCATTTTTGGGGTCTGAATATGGCAAAGGACGAAGACTCGATCGGTTCAGAGACTGACTCTTAAAGTTGCCTGTGAAACACAGTTTTTCTACGGTTTATCCAAAATCCCCTGACAAAATCAAAAAACCCGACATTTACAAGAAGTCTTCCCCCTAACTAATCTGAACTTTCTTACCGTCCAGCCAGGACGAGAAAATTTTGAAAAATCAGCCTTCGAAAACATTACTTGAAACGCATTCTGAGCATAGAGCTAACAGTTTTGTAGGTTGAAGAGGTTTGATTGGGTCACTGCCAAACCAGGGCGAGAAAATCTTCAATAATCAGCCTTCAAAAAAGCGTTTTGAAAACATTCTGAGCATAGAACTAACAGTTTTAGTAGTTTAAGAGGTCTGATTGGGACACTGCCCGAGCAGGGCGAGAACATTTTGAAAATTAGCCTTCCCAAACGCACTGAAATTGACTGAATTATTTGCTAAATAGTCATTGCCATTTCTGTATCCTAGTAGTTCAAAGTTTTATGGTTGACGTCCAAAACTTCCTCTTGCAAAACCCAAAATCCCTTGGATTACCGACTTTCCCCTGACTAATTACAAAATCTCCTGACATCCCCCTGACCGGGACGAACCCTGTTTTCGCAACGATCGAATAAATTCAGCTAACTTTAGTAGATTGGCTAGGAAAGGAATCTTGACACGAACTTCGAAAAATTCTCTAGGTACCAATTGGTATTGGGTTTAAAAAACCAAACACCCAAACGCAACCAAAATACCAGTGCACACTCTATACTATAATATAATAATTAGTTTGCAATATAACTGACATATCTGGACTTTCGTGCAAAGCGCTGAACTGATCCTCGATTCTGTCTCCCCCTACCACCACAGCTGCCCTTAGACCGGTAAATTTGCCCAGCTGAACAAACACACTATTGCGCAACAAATAAAACATTGATTGGTCAAAAGAAAAGACACCTCTTTTGCAAAATTTGAACGTCTGCAGCGCCAACTCCCGCGTGGGAGAAATTAGCAACGCTCGCGCTCCCGATTTGGCCGAACGACGCTTTAGTTTCTGAAATTAGTGACACTTTATTCTGTCAAAACAGGCCATAATCTTTGCTGGGGGTAGGGACAGACATGGGCTAGCATTTCGGCTGATGGGGGGGGGGTAGAATTTTCAATTCCTGAGGGGGGCTGAGGGGGGGTAGTGTCCTAACCCGACACTTCTCTCGTTGGTTCCACCTCGGGTCGCGGACAGATGATGTTGTTGAAGAGGAGAGAAAAGATGTTCTTTTTGGTGATTACACAGATTTTGTAGAAATGGCCGGTTATGTCAATAAAACGATAGCCGACCGACAGCAAAACACGGTAGAGAAGCAGGAAAGACACGTTGTTGCACCGTTAAAGAAAAGTAGAAAGAAGAAAGTTGAAAAGAAACCGGGTTGACGATGGCTGCTGACGACGCTCATTAACCGCCCAATAATCGTGTTATTGGGGAGCCGAACGGAGGGGCCCTTTAACCGACCAGTGATCGTGTCGCTGGTGAGCCGTACGGAGACGCGACCTGAGAACCACCCGAGCCACACTGAGGCAATCGACGCGGAACGCAGCAAAACCGCACTGCAGGCAGTCAGGAAGACAGAGGCAGCTCACTTCAGGAGTCGACCGGTGCCTTGTCGCGCAGAGAGGCAGCTTTTCTAGGTTGACTTTAACACGCAACCAACTGCACACAAGAAATAAAACACAGCCAAAGTGAAGAAACCAGACAGGCTTAGGGCCCGCCAGACAGACGTAGAATGTTCTAGAACCTATCACTCAAAATATCGACCAATCACTAGCCTTCGTTCTTCTCGGCCCTCTCCTGATTGGTCGGAAGAACCGCGACGGACTCGGCGATCGGCTGCCAAACCACGCCCTGTCTCGTGTTTGCCGTAGGAGCCGGCTCTCGCAGCGCACCCTGAATTGGCAAGCGGCCGGCGGCAGTTCAAATAGGGCGGGTCTGTACATTGCCCCCTTCTTAGTCGGCGACGTCCTCGGCGCCGTAGCCCTCCGCCGATTCTGATGGTAGGTCAGTCCACGTCCAACTTGGCCTTGAATTGGCAAAGAGACAGGGAGGTTGCCGCACCGTCGATCCGCTAGCTTCTTCGCACTTCTCATTGGTAGGTAGATGGTGATAGTGGTGTTTCCAGTTGGTTGACACATCTCGGTCTCTCTCGTCAGCGTTCCCACAGATGACAGTTGGTACCGGGCAGATGACAGAGGCAACTCCATACCTTAGTAGGATCTTCCTTCTCACATTGTACAATCAACGCACGTCAGTCGTCCAAACTTGGTTGTCGGTCCGTTGGCGCCCTGCGACTAACACACAGCTGGAGTAGTTAGTGCCCGGTCACAGCATCGTAGCACAGGGTCTGCGAACAGTGTTCAAGTGATGGCCGGAGGATCAAAATGACCCCTTCGGCCCGATTGGCACCAATGTAGATTCTCGGTCCGGCAACCGTCTTCTTTTCCACAGCTACTGTTGTTGTTGCTGTCTAGAGGTGGTACAGGCCACCTGTCGGCTGGCAGACAGGCAGGTTGCAGGGACTCTGGCTCATCACGTCGGTCGCGGCGTCAGCAGTAGAGTAAAGTAGTTGATTAGCGGACGCTAGCAGTCCGCACACTGATGTATTGGCGGACGCAGTGTAGATGGGGTACAGTCGATAGATTACCGAGATGACCCCTATCTCGGCGCTACTCACCGGTCGGCACGTTGACAGGGTGCCAAAGTGGCAGCTTATCTCGTACGTCGACGTCCGCAAAGAAACGAAGTGGTAGGCAGCCGATACTACTGGCGGCCGCAGTGTAGACGAGGTGCAGCCGAAGAATTACCGAGATGACTCCATCTCGGTGCTGTCCATCAGCTGACACGTTGGCAGGGCACCGAAGTGATAACTTATCACGTCGGCCGCAATGTCCCTGGCAGAGTCAAGTAGTTGGTAGTTTCTCCACACGTTGATGTTCGTACGAAAACGAGGTGATAGACAGTCAACGCTATTGACGGCCGGAGTGTAGAGGAGGTGCAGTCGGCAGGTCGCTGAGGCAGTTCTTATCTCAGCGCTGCCCCTCAGTTGACAGATTGGCAGAGCACCGGCACGTTAGCTCTCTTTGCCCACCGCAACGTCGATAGTAGGACCATGCCCAACGGATGTTGGGCGAACACCGGCAGCTCCTTCTTGCGCCGACTCCGGTCATTACCGGGGTCGTTGGCTAGGTACCGGGCCGTCCTCCGTTCCGCTTCACAGATTACATCACCAGGTACCGCACAGGAGAGGTAGTAGTGGAGGGTAGGTATTCCCGAGGGCCGATCAAGTGGTTGGGTGATATCATAGAGAGAGAAAAGAAAGAAAAAGTAGATACATACACTATGTACAACGTAGATAGTGGCACTCAGTGCTCAGCCGCCGTTGCAACGCCATGGTCCGGTGGTTCCAGATCCTGGCCGGCGTCCTCCG
This sequence comes from Sabatieria punctata, assembly GCA_030248155.1. Lineage (NCBI taxonomy): Eukaryota > Metazoa > Nematoda > Chromadorea > Araeolaimida > Comesomatidae > Sabatieria > Sabatieria punctata. The sequence goes on along the minus strand of JASANB010005786.1, from coordinate 1,240 downwards.
CAGTAGTCTCAGCCAGCGCTCTCTCCAACTCTGCGACACTCTCGCTCTCTTCTGCCTCTTGTTCTTCAGGCAACGTAGGGAGAGGAGGGGCGGTAGCCTGCAGCGGGACTATCCAACTTGCGCACAACCGATTTGCGCACAGGGATCGCGGGCTAACCAACTTGCGCACAACCGATTTGCGCACAACCGATTAGCGCACAACCGGTTTGCGCACAACCGATTAGCGCACAACCGAATTGCGCACAACACAACCGATTTGCGCACAAAGTAATAGTTGTGTTGTTGTGTGTTGAATGTAGTGTACATACGTTGCTAGCCACTGCAGCGCAGTGTTTTACTGGGTTTTTAGGAGCTTAGTAATATTTTAGCTCAATTAAGATCAGTTTTTGATCTGTCTCCTAGAGGTACGTGATGGTTTGGATGAGATGAGGCCCCACTTGCTCTTCGGCAGTCAGGATTCTTTGAGTACTTTGAGAGACAGTGGATGCATGCCGTGCCGCTTGCCATTTGGGTCGTGGTGAATGAGGTCCGCCGCACCAACAAAACAATGATGTCGAGAGCTGGAACTCTAAGATGGCCAGGTTGTTCAACAAACGGAAGCATCCAGACATTTACTTTTTCCTGGAACGCATCCTTTCAGAACAAAATGACTTTTCAAACAATTTCAGGTAAACACGCAACTAGATCAGATGGCCGCGGGTGCAGCGCTGGTTTGGCGCAATCAGTTATAAAATTTATGTATTATAAATCTATCTGTTATAAATGTAACTGTTATGTAAAATTACTGTTGGTGTCTTTGACTATATTGTGCTGCAAAAATGAAAAGTGTTTGAGTAAAAAAATTGTGCGCAAATCGGTTGTGTTGTGCGCAATTCGGTTGTGCGCTAATCGGTTGTGCGCAAACCGGTTGTGCGCTAATCGGTTGTGCGCAAATCGGTTGTGCGCAAGTTGGTGTGCCCGCGATCCATGTGCGCAAATCGGTTGTGCGCAAGTTGGTAGTTCCCCCTGCAGCCGCTCAACTTCTCGCTGGTGCAAGAAGCTGGGTCCTTCCAATTCTGGGTAGCAACGAGACAGATGTTGTACGTGCACACGACGAGGCGTTCGGTCTCGGCCACCCACTGGCACGACGATGGCCTGGTACCCTTGTACCTCGACCACAGAATAGGGGCCAGTATACTGCATTGCCAGCTTCATTGTTCGCACGCTGGGGTCGTAACGCATCACTTTGTCACCAGGCTTC